>PVLD010007869.1:0-88133 GCA_004027595.1 Dinomys branickii | reverse complement strand
AGGGTGTCCATTGTCACCACTCCTATTCAACATAGTTCTGGAAGCACTAGCCAGAGCAATCAGACAAGAGAGAGAAATAAAAGGAATAAGGATAGGAAAGGAAGAAGTCAAACTATCACTATTTGCAGATGACATGATACTATACATGGAGGACCCCAAAAACTCCACAAGAAAACTCCTGGAATTAATTGACAAATTCCACAGCGTAGCCAGATACAAAGTCAACACCCAAAAATCAGTAGCATTCCTATACACGAACAACAAACAGACTGAGAGAGAAATTGAGGAAACCATACCCTTTACAATAGCAACCAAAAAATTGAAATACTTAGGAATCAATCTAACAAAGAATGTGAAAGATTTATTCAGTGAAAACTACAATATTCTGAAAAAGGAGATTGAAGAGGATTTCAATAAATAGAAAAACATACCATGCTCATGGTTAGGAAGAACTAACATTGTAAAAATGGCCATACTACCAAAACTGTTGTACAGAGTCAATGCAATTCCCATCAAACTACCGTTAGCATACCTCACAGATCTAGAGAAAATATGCCTCAAATTCATCTGGAAGCAGAAGAGACCCAGAATGGGAAAAGCAATCCTGGGCAGTAAGGACAAGTCAGGTGGAATCACAATCCCTGACCTGAAATTATACTACAAAGCTACTGTAATAAAATCAACCTGGTACTGGCTAAAAAACAGACCTGACGATCAATGGAACAGACTGGAAGATGCAACCACAACGAGAAACCCACTCAGCTACCTAATATTTGACAAAGGGGTCAACCAAACACAGTGGAAAAAAGAAGGTCTGTTTAATAAATGGTGCTGGAAAAACTGGCTTGCCTCTTGCCGAAAACTGAAAATAGACCCCAGTCTATCACCATGCACCAAACTCAGGTCAAAATGGGTCATAGGCCTCAACATTAAAACAGAACCTCTAAACCTACTGGAAGACAAAGTAGGTAAAAATCTTGAAGACATAGGAGTAGGCAGAGAGTTCATGAACAAAAATGAAACTGCAAGGGAAACACTTCAAAGAATCAATAATTGGGACCTCATCCTACTGAAAAGTTTTTGTACCTCTAAAGAAATCACCAGCAAAGTAAAAAGAAAACCCACAAATTGGGAAAAAATCCTAGCTGGCTGTCCCTCAGACAAAGGTCTTCTATCTAGAACATAGAAAGAATTAAAAAACATGTACCCGTCCAAATTCAAAGACCCAATCCAGAAATGGGCATCTGAGATGAATACACACTTCTCAGATAGGAAATACAAATGGCAAATAAATATATGAGAAAATGTTCCACATCCTTAGTCATTCGAGAAATGCAAATAAAAACAACATCGAGATTTCATCTCACCCCAGTAAGACTGGCCAGTATGAAAAAGTCATCCAATAACAGATGCTGGCGAGGCTGTGGAGAAGCAGGGACTCTATTACACTGCTGGTGGGAATGCAGACTGGTGCAACCACTGTGGAGAGCCGTTTGGAGATTTCTCAGCAAACTAGGTCTGGGGGTTCCATTCAAACCAGCTATTCCTCTTCTGGGTATTTTCCCCGAAGATCTGAAAACATCATATCACTGTGATATATGTGCACCCATGTTTATAGCAGCACAATTTGTAATAGCTAAAATGTGGCAGCCACCCAAGTGTCCATCCACAGAAGACTGGATTAAAAAATTGTGGCATTTTTATATAATGGAATATTATTTAGCTATAAAGAAAGACAGTTTTGGGAACTTTGTAGGCAAGTGGTCAAAACTGGAGTCCATACTCATAAGCGAAAGAAATCAGCGGTACATTTGCAGGTAACGCATTGTATCACTGGTGTAAGAACCCGAGCGTGGGAATATAAACTAAGAGACATGAAGGATATCTGTTCAAAAACAAAGAACAGATGGGACAAGGGAAAGGAGAAAAGAAAGAGACAGAAATGTATGTATGTATATATGAATATACATATATGCAGGAGGGCTAACATGGTTCTACTATTGTATTATATCACTTAATGCTAAGGAATAATTGATGACGGGTTATTTGATCTATATTGTATGTCTGTATGTATTATCCTGAACACACACTTCGAAGATATCAATATGCAAAGCAGCAACTATTGGTTTTTTTTTGTTGTTGTTGTTTTGTTTTGTTTTGTTTTGTTGTTTGCCTGTTTTGTTTTCTGTCTTTGGATGTTTGGTTTTTGTGTTTTTATGTTGTTGAGAGGATTAATGGTCTCACCAATTTTGCATGTCTGTATATGGGTTCATATATTTACACTTCGAAGATATCAATGGATAAAGCAATAACCACTGTTGAGACCATGTCACCTTGTCTATAGGTCAGTTGTGATTGTACTATTTTTTATGCTAATTGGTGTCTGTCTGTTAATATACTTTTGTACTTTTATTTTTTTTTAAATAAAAAAAACTTTTTGTCCAATTCTTTGTGATTTTTATTCTTATTTCTCTTATTAGTGAGTTTGAGCATCTTTTATATATTTATTGGCATTTGAGCTTCCTCTTCTATAAATAATGTTCTTGCCCAATTTCCACTTGCGTTGTTAGTCTCTTCCTTGTTGATTTTTAGAAGCTCTTTATGCGTTTTTCATTGTAATTCTTAAATTGTATGTTTGCACAATTTCTTCTTCCAATTGGTTATTTGTATTTTTACCCTCCTGGTGGTCTCTCATAAAGAGAAGTTTTACATTTTAATATAGATGACTTTATCAATCCTTTATGTTATGGTTATGCTATATGGATTCAATTTAAGAAATATTTCCCTACCAGAAATTAAAAAGAAATTATCCTCAATATTCTTAAATTTACCTTTTCACACTTAAATTTCTCATAATTGTTTTCATGAGTAGATTTCTTTACCTAATGTATCAATTAGCTTTCTCATTGCTGAGAAGGAGGAGGAAAGATTCTGGCTCACGGCTTCAGTGGGTCAGTCTATGAGAGCAGAGAGTGAAGAAAGGAACCAGGAAAAAAATATACCCTTTCAGGTCACATTTCCCATGAACTACCTCTCCCAAACAAGCTTCACTTCCTAACGGCACATTTAGCTGCAAATTCATCAATGTTTAATCTACTGGTAAATATCATGCTCCATGACCCAATAGCCTTTCAGAAGCTTCACTTCTGAACACATGAGACTGAGGGAACATTAGAGCTAAACCATAACACCTCAGAACCTCTCTCAGTCATTCATATGCATTTGGGGCCAGCCTGAAGGCAAACAGAAGGCAGCATTTTCCCGTTGCATTTGCCTTGGGTTTCTCTCTCACAGGCATCTGCAGAAATACGTTGGAACATGCTTGGAAACCACTCTTCTGTAGAGTGACAATAGAATCTCACTGGATCCGGTACCTAAAGAGTTGCTCAGTCACTTCCTTGTGCTTTTCAAAATTTATTTAAAAATAAAGACTTTATTACCTAAAGTAAAACGGGGAAAAAAGAAACGATATATGTATGTATGCAGAACATTAGCTGACATAAAATATTAATGTGCAAGAATTTAAAAACAAATGTATGAGTATTATTTTCTCTTCATTCCATGGTACTCATTGGGGGCTGGGAATGTTGTGTGGAAGATTCTTGCCCACTGGATTCTGTCATAGGTTTTGCTTTTGGGGAATTTGGGTCATAGATGTATAGAGGGAGGGAACAGGGTGAACAGAGAGATGCAATAAAGAGCTGGAGAAGGGATGATGCAAGGACTTATAGGAGAAGACGGATACGGATGAGCTACAAGACCTGGCTGTTGGACAGAGGTTGAGTGCAGAGTGGAAAGTGAGGAGTTTATTAAAAAAAAGGAGGTTCAGAAAGCAACAAAGTACAAGGGTGTGAGAATATGAGAAGCACAATAAGGGGGCTAAAAAAATAATGTTGTGAATTACAAATTATAACTCTTTAAATGCTCTTTAAGAGTTATTAGTACATTTCAGAATAACTTTATAGTTGCTGGATTGCTTTATATTTTTTAATGCAACATCACATTAAGACTGGCCAGTTGAGGTTCCAGGAAGGCTTATACTATCTTTTCACTCATATGATTTTATTTGATCATACTAATCCACAGAAAGGACAAATATTATTTATCCCCATTTAATACCTGAGAATACTGACTTACAAAAGCAAAACGACTATTAGAGACACAGTCTGAGAGTGAGCAGACAGGCATCAAATCCAAGTGAATAAATGGAAATCTGTCTTCCTTCCCTGTAACCACGCAGCCTGTAAGGAAGATTGGCGTGTGAAAGGTTTTCGCAAACATTCATCATCTTGAAATAAAGAGGCCATTTTTTTAGTATTTGGGTCTAATGACCACAATTAGTAAGAAATGCTACTCAAAGACTAGTAGAAAGTCCCTGTATCTTGTGTAATTTAGGCGGGTAGTTTCACTGAGCTCAGCACTTCTCAAGTTTAGCTTACATAATGCTGACCATACCTTTTAAGGAAGGGGACCGGTAACAAGGGTAATTTATTCACAATGGTAAGATATAGCTCAGAGTTTTCTCTTTATTCCTAAGAAAAGGGTGGCAGAATGGTAATGGTAGAGCCAACTTTAAATTTATATTTTAAAAAAAGATTAAAAAGTTAACCAGCCCTAGGGAAATAAGCCCCCTGACAGTTCAATGGAATAGGAACAGAACAGTTTGTTCTCTGAGGCATGTACTTAATACTACAGCTGAGTGGTTTTTATTTTACCATTGATGAAATACATATGTATATTGTGTATTGTGTCCATCTCCTGTGGCCAAGGTTGGTCCGTTTTAAAACTGGAAATGGATATAACTGTACTTCTTCCCCTTGCAGGAGGATGGCAAAATATTCCAGGAGCAGGAAGTCTTTGACGTGATTATTGTGACTTCGGTAGCATAGTTTCTTCTACTTCTACCAATAATTGCCACTTCCAGTTAAGGGTTGTCTCCCAACCTTTTGACTTCTTTTTTCCTTCAGTAATGTGCTGGGATCCATTTCCGGCTACAGTGCCATGCTGGCTGGGACATGGGCATTCCGAAGTCCAGGGAGGTAACGTGACCACAGTGCGCAGTGGCGTTTCCTCTAATGAATAGAGCAAACCTGTGAGTGCTCACACTACAAACTGTAAGGTCAGACCTATGATCCCAATAGAACAGCAACAAAGGTGATTAATAGTTTGTCTTAATGAGATAACTGGCATTTAATAAGTTACTGATTTTTCCTAGCATGTTACTAAAGTTCTTTGGAATGTGAAAAAACAGTCTCCTACTTACATAAGGAGTATTGTTGAAGTACGAATTCATACAGTGGGATTCTGGATGCTTTGTACCTCAGAGCCAGTGCACACTACCCGATTAGTACTGGTTGTACTGGAGCTATTGGCGAATTCTCAAGGCATTGTTTTTGTCAAGAAAGAATGGCTTGCTTAGTGTGACCCTGAAATGACTTTGCATAGATCCAGAGAAAGCTCAGAGCAAGTGACCATGGACTTAATTAATTGAACTGAATTTAACTGTTCCAAAGACTTCAGTAGTGTTGTTATGTTTAGCAGGCTCTCTGCTCATACTCCTATATTTCATTCTTTTCTTACATATTTTTCTTTACCTGGTACACTCCTTCTCCCATATTTCTTTGCAGACTCCTACCTGTCCTCCAGAGCCCAACTGGAAGGTTATCTCTTTCATGGATTAATCCTTGATTCCCTTGAGTTTTTTTTTTTTTTTCTCCTGGGTCTTCATACTACTCTTGGTTGTACATATACTTACAATAAAGATGATAAATACCAGTAATTACGTTTTTATATCTTATTCCTGCTAAATCCTAAGCTTCCTTTGGACAGGGTAGTATATTATATCTTGTGCTTTTTTGCTCCTGATGATACTGATTTTCCAAGAATGTACGTGGTTGGCAATGTTCAAATGGTTGTACTGTTACACTTTGGGTGATTTCTCTTTTCACCACTCAGAACCTGAAACTTCTGGTCCCATAGGATTTAAGTGGGCTTTTAGTGTCTTGGAAGAATACTCTCCCATTCCACTATTTATGGAGTGCTTGTTTCGGTCATTAATTTCTCACAATGGAGAGAGATCATTGTAATATTCCCTGTTTGGTAAAGAAAACAGAGCTTAATACATAATTTTCCCGTGCTCACACTACTAGTGAAAGGTAAGCCAGGGAGTCAAGCCAAGATCTGTCTGACTATAAAGCCCAGGTCTAAAGAGAATGAATGATATTCCAAGAAAGGCCCACCCAATTCAGGAACCTGAAATTTTACATGCAGAATTTAATTTCCTGATTAATTTGCAGGGACATTCGGAGGAAGAGAGAGAGACAGAGACAGAGACAAAGAGAAAAGGATGGTTAATGAAGTAGTCAAATAAAGTATTCTAATATTTTAGAAATAGTTGGTGAACCATAATACTATAATTAATTTCTGGAGCAGCTGACAATTACCGAAAAGCTTTTCCTTCAGGACTAGTTCACATGGGAAAGAGACTTAGAGGAGGGAACCAATGAGGAACCACAAGAGAAAAAGTGTGTTAAAGAAGAGCAGAAGATGCCAAAGACCAGCCACAGAACAGAGGCAGAGGGAATGGGAGCAGACAATGAAAAAGTGCATTGTCTGCAGAAGGCTTAAAAACAAAGCCAACTAAAAACCTTCCACCATGATTCTTAATGTCAGAAATAAGATACTTTTCCCAAAGGGGTGACCACTCTCACATCACCTCGCCTTGGACCACTCCTGGACCAACTTCAGGATAAGGGTATCACATAATACTCTCTGCACTGGAGATTACAGCAGAAGCACTTGAGTCCCATCTCTTCTGTTTGTATGAAGGCTCTGACCAGCACTGAGCTAAAAGTGCTACTTTGGATAGATCAAATGAGAGGAAGATGTGATGCCCAGTGGGAATGTTGCATTGGCTTTCTACTGCTGCTCTAATAAATTACTACAATCTTAGTGGCTTAGAATAACACAAATGTATTCTCTTACAGTCTGACAGTCACAAGACTCAAAGGGTCTCCTGGGCTAAAATCAAGATGCCAGCAAGATTTGCATTCTCTTTCAGAGGTTCTAGGGAAGGAGCCCTTTCTGCCATTAGAGGCCTCCTGCCGTTCTTGGCTTGTGGACCCTTTTTCCATCTTCAAAGCCAGCAACACAGCATCTTCCCATCCTCTACTACTCATTCTCATACTCACTCTCCAGCTCCCTCTTTGACTTCTAAAGACCTTTGTGGTTACACTGGGTTACGTGGATAATCCAGAATAATCTCTCTATCTCAAATTCCTGCACTTAATCCTACTCATGAAGTCCCTTTTGCCATGCAAAGCACTATATTTACAGGCTACGGGCTTAGGATTCAACAGTTCCGGAGTGTCTTGAATGAAAGACACTTTGGGTAAAAATGATAGGCCAGGAGGCTGGCTTCCTGGTGAAACCCTGGGGGAGCTATGTGCCCTGGTGCAAACTCAACCTCTTGGGCCATTGTTTTCTCCTGGTCTCTATGGAGACTCTACTAAGATATTCTCTTCAAGAAATAGTGCCTTTCCCTGAACACAGGGAGACATAGCCCCTGCTAATTAAAAGGTAAAGTTGTTTTACACACCTGTAAATGATATGGTAGCATTTACTTAAGGCCACTTCTGAACATGTCCTTAGTCCTTCTAATGGCATTTCTGTAGGTTCTCAGCTGCTTTCCTCTCACTGTCCTATATTTACTTGTACCTTGCCTACAGAGAATGTAAGTTTTCACTTTCTCATCTTAAATAGGGGCCTCCAACTCTGTAGCATGGCCAATGCATTAAATTATCCCCAGCCAAATTGCTTAACGCCCAGGTTTTTTTATCCCCTTCAAATTAAAGCTTTTAAGACACCCAGGCTCCAAGCAGGTTGAATGACACACACAGTCTTTCTGCTGGCTCTGGGGGGCAGGCGATACCGGTTCTTGTCAAGTTCTAAATCTGGATGCTTTTTTACAGTGGAACAACTAAAAGGAATTGCTGCCTTATGATATATAACTGCTACTTATAGATTGATCCATTTTGCAGCAGGGAGGTGGAAGGCAGGGAACTGTAGGAAGAACAAGAACCAGTCTTAGACCTGAGAGCAAGTAACCTTCTAATTGCCTTCTCCATGACAGCAACATAAGCTTCTTTATGGCAGCTTTATTTCACAGTGACCTGCCACACTGCTGTAATTTTCCTGGTGTCACTCATGCAGGTTTAAAAGATGATTGGTTTTATGGCTTTTATTTGGGAATTTGTCAAGGTTTCACACTGTGGAAGCCTTGAAGCAGTGGCCTAATAGTCCATAATTTGGTGTTTAAAGGGATAGTGGAGGGTAACCCGCACTGGCCCCTGGGTAGCTATATAGCGAGCACATCCTTATGCCTGGCAGGGAAATCTACATAATTTCCTTTATGCAACAGTAAACCTTTGCCGTTAGAAAACTCCATTCCAGGTTCCAGAGGATTCCTGGCATCCTGAGATGGGAGAAAAGCCTTTCAAGCTTCATGATCAGGTTGATATTCAGGCAAATTCCCATGAAATGTACTTCAGGTGTTAGTAAACCCAGGCTCAGGTCAGCAGAGTCTGGTGATCGGATTCCCATGCCCGTTTTATGACTCACAGTCTGGAAATGAAGTGTACATACTGAATTCTGAGTCCTTTTTCACCCTCTCTCTGTGTGTCTCTCCTTAGGATCTCAAAGCCCCCAGATGTTTTTAGAAGCTCCGATTTTGAGGACTGCGTTGGCCTCCTGCCACTGTGTGTCCTCATAGGTTTAATGAAAATTGTGCCTCCTGAACTCTCCTCCTAAGGGGGAGCAACCAGTCCCTGGTGCAGTTGCTCGGAACACCCTGAGCTCACAATGCTGTGTGTAAACACCCGCACACACACACCTGCTTCATGCCTCGCTCCTGTCTCTCCTAGTTGTCTGGGCCGGCTTCAGTTCCTCGTATACCTGCTGGTGTTTATCACAGTTGGCTCTCCCCCCTCTGTGTGCCTCAGCATAGCTGGTGCTTATTTGAGCAGCGGGCGAGTTTTCTGAAGTGACCTCCACCATGCAGGAGATTTATGGTGGTGTTTGCTTTCATTATGTGCGGAGGCTGCCTCATGAGCTCACTGCGCGGCTGTCAGAGGAAGAGCAGAATGCTTCCCAGAATAAGCCTCCGGTATTATCTTTGAACATATGTTCTTGATTAAATGAGAAGAGGAAAGTCTCTTCGTTTTTCCCATTTGGAGGTTAAAGTGGAGGGTTTGTCTAAAAACAGATTGCAGTAAATTGTGGGTTTATTTGAACAGTATGTCAACATTATTTACTCATGGAAAAAAAAATCTCAAATTGATAGGTTTCTTTTAATTACCTCATCCTGAAAGCTGCTCTCAACAAACAGCAAATATTTCAGAAGCCATTTGGATAAGTCTGGAAATGTTGAGTTACTGGAAACCTGCCGAGAATAATACCTTTGAAAATGTTTCTATAGTTCTGAGTATAAGGAAACTTGATTAGGAAACAGCTTTCTGCTCAGCACAATGGGTATTGCCTTCTGTGATCTCACTGGCCTCCTTATAAAAGACGCTTTTTGACTTTCTTTCCTAACACTGATCCCACCATACTGAGAAACAGGTACCTTTGCAGGGTTAGGCATCCCTGTCTGGCACTCAGAACAGAGTGACCTTGTTTAACCACTCCCCTCAACATTAATACCTTCCTTTTGGGTCCTAAGCACAAAAACTGAATGCAAGAAGATTCAGTAATTGGGTAGGTTGTGGGCAGATCAAAGGCTTATTCTATCAAATCTAGGCCAAAGCACATTTCATCTGCTAATGTCCTTGAACTTCAGTGCTTGGTCCTGACTAGAGGAAAAGTGACCAGCTGGACAGAGTCACTCCTAGGCTGTGTCTGGGCAGGGGAAGGAGTACGGAGTAGGAGAGGCTGAAGGATTCAAGTAAGTCCAGGCTGTGTCTCTCTGCGACTTCCTTTGCAAAATTGCTGGTGATGTTTACCGTGTGTGTGTTGAGCAGGTGGAGCAGTGGGAGGGCGGGAAGGAGGGTATAAGCAAAAGGCTGGGGTAGGTTTGGGACCTACACACTACAATTCATCCTGGACCTGAAGGGGCATGTCCTAACTTCAGGTACATTTCATCGCAGCAGCACGCATCGAGTTTACTCCTCAGAAAATGTAAGCTGAGTATCTCCTTGAGATTATTTCATGTGGAACTGCCATGTTCAGTGGTGAGTTCAAGAATGCTGTAGGAGATGAAAAAGTTTTACTCAATACTGACAAAGTTTTACTTCAATACTGAACTTTGTATCACTTGACACATCACTGCCCAAGACCCGTATCATCCCAAGTGCATGCTGGCCTTTTCTTCTAGGATTTCCTTCCAGACCTCCTCTCAGCCCCACAGCTAAAGACTTAATGCCCAGTGCTGTGGGGACTTCCAGGAGCTGACTGGGTCCTACTGCTGGCCCTTGAAATACACCAGTGGTCAAAAATTCTGAATCCTGGCCCTGGGCATGTGTGTAGCTAGTAGTAGCTGAGCCTCACACAGACTGTCCTGTGGCCTGACATCAACCCTCAGGCAGCCAGAATCCCCTGTTCCCTTGGTTTATGTGGAGCAGGTCAGACAACAGAGACTTGCTAGCCAATGCTCCCAGTCATGCCAACAAAAGTTCCCTTTCAAAAGGAAGTTCTGAGCCATTTGGAAGATCAAAGCTTTTTTTTTTCTTTCTATCCTTACATCACTTTTCCTCCACATACCAGTGTGAAGTCCAGAAGCCTTCACCGTGGAGAGCAGTCCAGGAGTGGAAGATGTAATACTAGTCCCAGCTCCAACACTTAATAACTCCATGACCTTGGGCCTGGGACTTAACCTCTCCACACTGCAGTTCTCTCTTCTGTAGAGTAGGGCTGTTGGACTCAATTCCTTCCAGCTGTACCAACAAATGACTTTTAGTCCTTAAATGTCTGTTTACTAGTCCATTTATCCACCCTACTGATGGATGTGCCATTTATGCTTTGAGAAGAGAAAGAAAAAGTATCATTAATAATACCTGGACACAAGCTAAGGTGAGAATGATGCCACTTGCCTCCCAGAGTCTGAACGAGGAAGCTGACAGGCACAGGATGGGGCTGGCTCATTCCACCCCTGCTGACATCAGTCAACACAGACGAGCTCTGTAGTGGACTTGGCTGTGGAACTACACCCTGGTGGGGCCACAGCCACCAATTCATTTCCTGCTCCGCCCAGCTGAGGTCATCTGTCTCATGGTCCTGCCATGGCCATCATCTCTAAAATATGTGCTATGGCTCGTCAGGGACCCTTAAATTAATTTATTATTTAAAAGTTTTTTTTAGTACTGAGGACTGAACCCAGGTCAAGTCTGAGCTATATACCCAGATCTTTAATTGTTTTGGTTGAGACAGGGTCTCTCTAGCTTGCTAATTTGCCTGGGCAGGGTTTGATTCTGCTGCCTCAATATCTCAAAATTCCTGAGATTACAGGTATATACCACAACACTGAGGTAAATTAACATATTATTAATAGGGAAACTGATTTCAGTGTGCAGGCAATAATGTCAAGCCAGGTGTGGTGGCATATGCTTGTAATCCCAGCACTCACGAGGCTGAGGCAGGAGAATCCAGGGCCATCAGGCACTACATAGTGAGACCCTGTCTCCAAAAAAAAAAAAAAAAAAAGTCAGTACCTGACATAGGATGCCATTACATTATCAATAGTATTTGCAATGGTTTTTTATTTTGGAACTCATTTTGAGTATTAGCAGTTAGAATTTATATATTTGGACATTTCTTTATGATTTTAAAATATTTTAGCCCCTTGATTTGTAATTTTTAAAAATCTAACTTTGGAGTACTTTAGATGTAGAGGGAGGGAAGGCTTCACCTTCATCAAAGGCTTCACCCTGTTGGAATAAATCCTGGTATACTGTAATTGCTAATATATAGAACTGCATTGATATATTTTTATCATCAACTTATACTCTACATGGAGATTACATTTAGTCACATAACACAGGCATCAGTGAGGATGACGAGTATTAAAATACTGGGAGAGTACTGTTTGCTGTCGGCAGGAAGGTTGGTTTAGACTTGCTAGGGACAAAAAAGTTTATAGATGTATATGGGAGTCTGTGGTTTTCTTAGTTTAGGTCCTGGTTGGCCTGTATGTCTAAGTGCTTCAGTGCCATGTCATTATAGACAAACAGTTGTGGTGTGGATTTGGGTCACCCAGGTTGGTTTTTTTAGAAAGTAAAATTTAAATCTAGATTCTCATCTCATTTCTGTATTGCACTTAAACTTCTCAGCTTGTCCTTATAGTAAAAACTCCTGCTAGGCTTGGCCTCTAACTTTGTTTCAGGATATACACCGTTTTTTCCCTCTCATAAGCAGCATTACATTAATTTTCAGCAAAATATTTAAGATGAAAATTTCAATACTTTTGAATTAGACAGCATCAGAAATCTTAGGATTTGCCCCTATTAAGCACCCTTAAGTGCAAAATCATAATTTTTACTTCTAGACGCATGTACTAAATTGAAGATCCATAAATATTTGTTAAAGTACAATATGAACAAGTTCCTGTTCCTTCAGCAATTTAAACTCTAATACGGTTACATGCTGCGGGTTTGTAATCATTTTAGATTTAGCCTGAACTTCCCCATAGTGCCAAATGTACCAACCCACCCTGCATCCTCCTTTGTACATATGTGCACATAGGCTCTGGCAAGACCTGCATATAAAATGAAAGCTTACCCATCAGACTTCAGAAGGAAGAGTTTGCACCTTGAGAGGGCCAGCCAGGCATCGTGGTCAACGCTTATCCTCAGGAGTCCTTTAGTTTGAGATTTCATACTTATTATAATGCTGTTATTACGGCGATACTTGCAGGAAACTTCTCCAGGCCTGATGGTAAGCTCAACTATCTTTTTTTTTTGTCTTTTTGGGACGGGGTCTCACTATGCAGTTCAGGCTACCCTTGAGCTCACTTTGTAGCCCAAGCTGGTCTTGAACTCCCAACGATCCTCCTGCCTCAGTCTTCCAAGTACTGGGATTACAGGTGTGCACCACCATGGCTGGTTCAACTATCTCTTTAATTCTCCAAACTACACAGTGTGGCTGAGATCAAAGAGGAACTTATAAAATTTTTAGGCACCAAAACTTTGGGAACACAAAAGGGAAATACACTTGATCTTAGCTGAAAGGCCTAGAAGCGATCACAAAAGGGAAATACACGTGAAGGGTGGCATGAAAACAGTTGACCCAGTTTGCAAGATTCAATCCATGGTTTCTACATCCACTGGAGAAAGTCCCCACCTCTACCACTCGGAGGAGACCTCAGGTTAAGTCCCAGAGAGTGAGTAACATTTCCTTCCCTATTTGTCTCAGGCTGTCTTTTTCTAACCTGGGGCCTCTTTTCCTGGAATGATAGATCTTGGTCATGTCCACGCCTCCAGTGAACATGAATCCCTTCCCAGCAGAACCTTAACCCATGAACCCTGTGAGATCAGAACACACCTAGGTTAGCAAAGCATCCCCACAAGACCTACAGGAGGAGAAGGAGTATTGATATTTGCACCCTGGAGAAAAGTCAGAATCAAGCCCAAATTCTTTCTTATAATGGTGGTTCTCACCCTTCTTTGTATTTATAGCATATTTTAAAGTGTTAGGGTTTTTTGTCAGCACCCTGGAAGAAATTGAAAATTAACAAGTCAACAGTAATTATAAAACAATCACTTCTATGGCATAACAGCTCACACTGTGTTTTATTACTTTGCTACTATTGAATAAAATAATGTATTAGTCTTTCTCCTCAGGCCTATAAAGGTGCTATGGTTTAGAGAACCTTCCCCAGAGGCTTCATATGTTCCCAGGTGGGGCTATTGGAAGAGATCAGATCCTGAGATCACTATAGCTGACTTGCAGGTAAGGCCTGGCTGGAAAGGGTGGGGTCACCAAGGGGTGACCTGGAAGATGAGTTTCCCCCTCTGGCTGCTTCCTTCACTTTCTCTCTTTCTGGCTACCACGACAGGAACAGCTTGCCTCTGTCCAGGTCCTTCCCTGCTATCAGTGCTGCACTGGAGCCAGCCCACCAGGGACTATGACGGTGAGCCAGATAAACCTGGCCTCCTTTAAGTTGTGGGTGTCGGGTGTCGTGTCTCAACAAAGAAGTGGCAAAGACAAAAGGCAAAGTTCTCCCCTGTTCCAATAAACACCTTTCTGTTTGCTTTGCTGTTACCATGGTCTGCTCTCTCACCCCCAGCACGTTGTACCTGAGTTCTACACCATGTACTTCCTGCCCGCTGAGCTCTGCAGTCCATGTAATGAACATCACAATAATTGCCTACTCAGATGTTGCAGAAATGAAATTTGCACATCATTCAAAAATTGTTAGCTTGTTCCTACAGCTTTGTCTGGCATATCAAAGTGCCATAAGATGCTGGTTGACTATTGTTGTATCCCATTAATAGGATAACTACAACAAGATCCATTTTTGCGCTACATATTTTTGGCAAATCTTGTTATATAAACTTGCTTCTAGTCTACATATATAGGAAAGATATTTGCATTCAAATTTCCTACATGTGTGTGAATTTAGAGACGTGTGTATGTTTTCAATGAACAATATGTCAAGGAATTCTGGCTGAAACACAAAGATCTATATATGACTTTCTCAGTACGGGCCCTGGAGTGTTGTAGTGTTGTGGCTACCTCAGAACAACGGGAGATGTTTTGCTATGAATTTCCTGTTCCTGGAAAACGACATGTTAAAAAAAAATCCCTTCTTTGCACTTGAGAATTATCTGCCTGCCAAAGTCAGAAAAAGCCTGTGAAAGGATTGCTCAAGTTCCCACCTCGCTCCTCCTCATGTCCAAAGTCTAATAATTCTGAAAAAGTAGAAACGGAAGAGCGCTTATCACTAAACTTCTCAGCGCTTTAAAACAGCCAGATGTATTGTGAGCAACTATGTCAAGTTTGGACTCACACCAGCCATGGAAATACTCTGCCTTTTTTAAGTAACTGAATCGCGTACACATCACAAAGGATATTCTGAAAAGTGGTTTTCTTATTGCTTTGTCTGGGCTACTCACACATCAGCTGTCCTCAGCTTGCTGAGCTGCCCCAGTCTTTGCTGAATGCCAGAGAGGTGGCTTGGATCAGCTGGTTGCTAGGAGGATGAAATCACTGAATCTCAGACTCAGGAAGGGTAGTGAGACAGTTCATGTAATGTCCTTACTTTATAAACGAGGAGATTGCAGCTCAGAGAGATCGAGTGGCTTAATGGAAGCCACAAACCAGTCTGTACTAGACAGGGAGCCAGACGCTTCTGCCTTGTTGATTGACTGAAGCCTGTACCTGCAGCCCCATTAGTGAACCCTGCCAGGTGCTGTGTAAATGTTAGGTGTCCGTCAGAGGCTGAAGCTTCTCGCCGAGGTTTCAGAGTAAGAGGACCACTTTCCTTCACCCCTGCTTCCTGTCTCTTTTAAAACCACCAGGAAAATACCAGAACTGCCGGTCTCATTTAAAACCATGAGAATATAAAGTTTGTGATGATTCAGAAGCAAACATAATTCTTACAGAATACTAACTTTAAAATGTTTATTTTCAAAGTATGAGTACTTGAAAGACAAATTTTTTCTAAAATCAGTACAGTATGGAAGATATGTTACAAGACCCTCAGTGGGTAACTGAAACCTTTGATGGTACCAAACCCTACATACAAATATTCTATGTTGTTCCTTATGCATACATACCTACAGTAATGTTTAATTTATAAATCAGGGACAAGAGATTAACAATAATTACTATTGATAAAACAGAACAATTTACAACAATATACTGGTAATAAAAATGTGAATGTGATCTCTCAAAATATCTTACTTTTAGTAACTTCACTTTGCAGTTTATTTTACTTTCCTTATTAAATCCAGAATTTTCACTTCTTAACATAAACAAAGTACTGTAAGCGCCTTCCAAGGACTTCCTGACTGGCCTGCATCACTGCCTATCAGAATGGCCTATCCGAATGGTGCATCACCGCTTTTGTGCTTTGGGGTCATTATTAAGTGAAATGAGGGTGATTAGGACATAGATTCTGCACTCTTCTGACAGGCAGATAACTGAGATGCTGTAGGCGATAACGAACTCAGCAGGGTATACAAGAAAGATATACAGGACAAAGGGACAATTCATATCCCACGTGGGATGCAGTGGAAAGGTGTGAGATTTCTTTATGCTACTCAGAAATGAAAAATGATTTAAAATTTAAGAGCTGTTTATTTCTACAATCTTCTACTTACTATTTTCAGGCCACTATTGACAATGGGTAATGAAGCTACTGGAACTGGAGTCACACTGGGGAACCGCTGTCATTCTGGGAATGAAAAGAGTTCATTAAGATGGCTTCATCTGCTACCTTCAAAATCCATTTTTACAAAGAAAAGAAAATACAGTGTCGCTGACATGTTACCATTCTCAGGTCCACTGATTTGTGATGATTTTCATTTGTTTTGTTCACATCAATCTCAGTTTTTATTCTTCCTCCATGAGGTCGAGGGTTGGAGGTACGGTCAGTGCAGTCACCCCCAAACCCAGCTGCAGCCCTTCTAAGCACCTGCCTGCAGAGAAATTGTCTTTTACTTGCTGCCTTGGTTTCAAATCAGTCATTTTCTGTTTGCCTTTCAGTTTTTCACCTTAGGTATTTTTATGTGAATCAAAACAAAGAACTAAATTTTTATTTTATGCAACATCTCATTGTTTCATGGTAGGAGAGGCTCCAGAATATGTTTGCTATATTGGGCAGCAGAAGTTGGGCCTATAAGCTTGGCCAGCTTTGCAAATACTTACTTAGGGGGTAAAGTAACCAACTTTCCTTATGCAGACTTAGCTGTCCCTAAGAATGGGTCTCTTAGAGGAATAGTTTCAAAGATGTTTGTGTTCACAAGTAGAAGGAAAGTTCCTTTTGAAGAATATAAAAATTTCTAGTCTCATATACTCTGGGTAAGGTGATGACCGTTGGATTGACTTTGCCATGTTATATTAAAACTTTTAAATACTTTGTGTGAGGACTTAGTACTCATTTGAACACTTTCCTGAAAACTCTGAGACAATAGGAAGTGTTCTACTTTGCTCTGTGCATGGTTGAGCCTTAGTGTTTCATGCAGTGGTTCTTAGCCTCACTGAGGAACTCCAAATACCATTTAACCAGTAACTGCTAGAGTTACTGAGGACCTGAGCTCTACCATTATTGAGTGGTCTGATGAGAATGTTACTTGGGTAAAACCGGTTATGTGTTTGATTTGAGATTGTTAATGCCCTCTCTTAGAGTCTAAATATCTATGTAGCCAAATGGCATATGTGAGATCTCCATTACAACTTCTGGAAAAATAAAATCAGAGTAGTACATCTTATAGTGTGTCTAGTGTAGGTTCAGACTTCCTCCCAGACAAGCCACCCTCACATGGACTTAGTCGTAATAATATTAGAGAAGATGGTGTAAATGGGCAAAGTCAGGATAGTGGCTACCATAGCCCTTAAGGCAAAGTTGCAGATCTTTAACCATTTAGCAAAATTCTTTCCCTGTAGGTTTCCCAAAAGTGTTCTAAAAATTTTAGGGAATGCTTCTGTAGGTTCAAAAATACATTGCATTGTATTGTAGACACCTGACTTCTACCCAAGTATTTACAGAGCCCTAGAAAGTTTTGAGCTCTGATAACTTTTCTAAGCTTAGACTTCTGGGTATGTGGTATTTTGGAGTGTGTGTGTCACCTTATCCTCTCCTCCTCTTCACAGCCATATTTTAAGTTTTTACAGCTGTCCAGCCACAGTGTACTGGATTGGAGTGAACAATCTGATTTCTTCTAGGCTCAGTCTTTTAAGAACATGGAATTGGCACTGAGAAATAGTCTGTACTTGTGGATAAAACTTAAATAAATATAAACTCAGGAATTGGTGCATGGAGATGCATAAAAGAGAAAGGAAAAGAAGGATTCTTTCTTGTCTCCTGAGACTTTTCCAGCTCTCAGAGCACTCACAGCTCTTAATATCCTTCCAGTAAATTTTCCTTTAAGCAAAGAATACCTCAAGTCAATACCTTGTATTTACTTTTTATTATTTATTAACTATTATTATTTGGACTCCTAGAGATTGAAACCAGGGCCTTGTACATGCTCCATGGTGCTTTCTACCATGGAGCTACACCTCAAGCTCCAGGCAGCGTTGACTAAGGCAGAGAGCCTTCCAGGTTTGTAGTGTTTCATGTCGTAACTTGTAAGAATCCTGTACATACTCTTATACTTTTGTTTATGTTGGGAGGGCAGGAAGCAGGGAGAGATGGAGAGGGTGCTGCTGCATTGGTTCTGAATTGCAGATAATGGGCTTTACTGGAGTCATTCTAAGCAGAAAAGGATAAATTAAGCAGTATTAATTCACAAAATCTTTGAATAGTCTCAGTCTTATAAGTTACACCATTGAAAACAGATCAGTCAAGTGAAACACATGCAGAAAAGCTGTTCAGTTCTGCCAGGGACTAAATGGCAGACATGCTTCTAGAGCTGCCCCTGGGAGGGCCAGAGGTTTGTCCCATCAGGTGTGTAAAAAGACCCTCACTGTGGCGTAGTAACTGCCTCAAGGTCTTTACTTTCATCTCCAACTCTCAGTAGGACAGAGTGGTGGTTGGGTTAGAACTTGGGTCACAAATAGTATCCTAACCAGAAGTAAGGGAAATGCAGTTCTTTTCTGAGGCAATGGATTGGGTTTTTTTGTTTATTTGTTTGTTTTTTGTTTTTTATTTTTTTGAGACAAGGTCTCTTTATGTAGTTCAGGCTGGCTTTGAACTCATTATGTAACCCAATCTGGGCTCAAACTCCTAGTGATCCTCTTGCCTCAGCCTGTTGAATGCTGGGATTACAGGCATAGACCACCACACCTGGTTGGAAATGTAGTTCTTCTACTGTCTTTCCTACATAATAAAGTGAGAAAGAAAACAGTAAAAAGGTTGGAATGGAGGAAGAGTAGAATTCTCCGAATGCCTTCCAGATCATGAGACTGCATGCATATTCATATTCCTGTAAAGCAAATGGGGAGGAGAGGTGCAAAGTGTGGACTCATAAAACCCTGAGATTTGCAATGGGAGGAATGTAACTTCAAAATATACTAACGTGGACTTGCAGGAAGATGGCGACCAGGTAAGCCGAAGAGAAAGATCCTCCTAGAGGATCACCACCCAGGCACTGGAATATAGCAACATGAGAAAGACAGGAAGGAGAGAAATGTGTACCCTGAACCCAGGAAGGATCTGAAATGAGAATTGAAGCCCTCAGAAAGAGCAAACAAGACCTCTGCTGGAGGAAAGGCTCGGAGGGCCGCCATGCCTCAGTTGGAGGAAGAGGAGGTGGAGAAGGAGGGAGTCACTGCTCCAAACACACCCTCGGTCTGCTCCCTCATTTCACACTCACAGCTTCAGCTCTGGAGGCCCGTGCTCGTGGGAGCCTCCCGACTCAGCCAAGGGAGAGCAGAGTTCCGAGAACTGGTTCAGGACCAGAGTGGAGAAAGCATAGCTCGGAAAAGAGGCAACAGTGGTTGGGAGCTGTTGTCAAACTCAGCGTGAGGATAAGTTACAACAGCCACTAAAACAGAATCCCCGCTCTGCAGCAACTTTTCTAGTCAGCACGTGGAGGCAAGGCAGAGTCAAAGTAACCAGTACACAGTCCACCACACCCAGCTCTACACCTGCCCTGAGGCTGTGGCCTCCTACCTCTCCACCATGTGAGCAACTACCAGCAGAAAGCAGCAGAGAGCAGTGGCAGCAACCCCAGTGCCACAGCAATTCCCAGGGATCCAGCCAAAGAACAAATGGGAACTGAACTCAACAGTAAGAGAGAGCTGCAGATGGAAGTGGACCATAGGGCCTCGTGCCCTTCTCACTCCAACACCAAGCAGGAAGCACGAGCTGAGTTACCGGGCTTCAGCTCCCACCCTGAACTCCCTCTCTGAGCACCTTGAGTTTTGACGGTCTGAGCACTCAACATGTGTCCCTGACAGCAACGGGCTGAGTCCACAGGCTTCAGGACCCATCCTAAACTACTAATATGAGCACCAAGAGGGACTTCATACTCCTTGCATATATGAACCTTGTATGAACCCATAGCGACAAATTACCAGAAAAGCAGCAGTCCTGGAGTCTGAGAGACAACAGCATACTCTACACAGCAGACCTGAGAAAATCCTCCAATTCTCTTCTAGAACTAATAACTAAACTTAGTACACACCCTGGACTACCTCAGTGAGCATGGGTGGGGGAGACCTCACACCACTTGTGCCCAGCATTGTAAGTGCACCCAATGCCCAGCTGCAAGGGGTGGGGAAACAGCAACACCGGAGATGGGGAGGTGGGAGGAGGCGACTAGGGGTGGTGACTAGATCGAGAGGAGGAACTAGGGGGCAGACCTGATTCTCTAGCTGGGTGGAGACAGCCTCCAAAGACTCATAGGTGGCCTGCAGGGAGACACCAGTGGCGTATAAGGGGACACTGGGGGGCTCAACAAGGGAGCTCAGTAGCCTGAGGGGGAGGGGGCTCCCTCCAGGCTACGTGAGAACCCTGAAGACCTGGACCGGACCCCCAGCAGTGCGGCGACAGGGCAGAGCCTGGCGGTCCAATGGGGGCGACCCTGTGGACTCAGCCAGGCCCCCGGCAGAGCCTTGCCAGGGCAGAGCTCGGTGGTCTGCTTGGGTGATCCTGAGGACTCGACCAGGCCTCTGGACTCTGCATTGAGGCAGAGCCTGGCAGTTTGCTGGGTAACCCTGCTGACTTGACCAGACCCCCAATGGCCTTGAGGGCTTGTCGGTGGGGGCTTGACCATAGTGAACCTGCTTCCCTGCCTATCTGCTGTCTTTGAGCATGGATGCTTTTCCACCTCCTTCCATAGCAATTTGTGTACACCCATATTTTTTACAGCATAATTTTGAAGCAGGCATGTCTTTTCCCAATGTGAGAGCCCGAGGGAGTAAATAGACCCAAAAGTACAGTTATTATCAGAGGGAAGATGACTGATTGGTTGGTAGAACAACAGAGACAAAGGTGGAGAAAATTCATTAATCAAACGAGCCATCATCTGTGTAACCGAGTAACAAACGTGAAGATAACATTACGTAATACAGCATCCAGTGTGTTAATTCCCTACTATCTTCTCTATAATTTGGTATTTCCTTTATTATTTTTGTGTTAACTAATGTGAAGATTACATTATGTAATACAGCAACCAGTGCTAATTCCCTACTATCTTCCCTACAATTTTGTATTTCCTGTATTGTTTTTGTGTTGTTCTGGTTTATATGTCTCCATTCTTTTGTCTTTAAAATTAAAAAAAAACTATATATATATATATATATATATATATACTAATGTATTTTTCTTTTTTGCACTTCCTTTGTGGGATGTTCCTCATTCAGTTAGAGGTGTCTATCGTCAGATATGGTCAGGATTTTGAAATATAAAGGAAAAGAAAATATCAGTGCTTACTTTTTTGACTCCCCAAATGGAACTGAAGTCCAAAGGAAAACAACAGTATTGAAAACTAGCCCTTGTAGAGGCAGAAAAACTAATTATTTGTCATTCTCAGGTATCTCTTACACATACTACAAGCCAACTTGGATCAGAGTTTAACTATAAAGATAGTGCGGAGAGGAGAGAATACTTAAGGATTTCCCCGGGACAGGAAGCAGCCATAAACCTTTCTCTGTGAGAGGAAGCGGAAATTGATTTGGAGAGAATCCAAGCAGGATGAGGATGCTGTTTGAGTCTCTGGAAAGGCACTCAGCACCTCAGCTCCTTCTGGCCCAGCCAAAGGGTGAAGAAAAGGCAGATGACAGGAACCACAGCCACCCTGGGGGCGAGCGCCTGAGCACATCTGCTCGGATGGAGAAGTCTAGATAGGTTGGCTTGAGACAGAGACAAAGATTCTCTTTCTGACCAAAAGGCAAGGCTCTTCTGAGCCTTTTTCTTGACTAGGACTTGACTGATTCCCCTCTGTCTGTGGCCTGTCCAGCCCAGACTTAGCAAAGAATTTTGCTAAGTCATTTCTTAACCTAGATATCTGATCAAATTGCTCATCCCTGCCCGCCTTTAGCAACAACCGCTTTAGGTCAGTTTAGCAAGAATCCCTCTTTCTTTTTTTTAAGGGTAGGAAGAAGTTATTGAGAGAAAGAAAGCTTCTGTCTAAGAGGGACAGAAGGGGCTCAGAAATTAGGCTGCCCACCCACCCTGCTTATTAAGGGTACAATTTCTGTATCATTAGCAACTCTTCTTAGTAATTTTCCATCCGCTGACTACTTCGCTACTTGCTAGCTAGCTAGACATCTTTACTGCCTCTGTTGTACTCATGTTTGGCCCAACCTCTTTCTCCTTTTGCAATAGACATGATTTTTATTATAATCATCTTGCATAGTCTTCCTAATCACTTTATGAAGGGGCAGAATAATTTTTCTTTAACACTAGCCCCAATACTTCCAAGTTCTATGTAGGAGAACTCAGGATGCCTGCAGCCGTGGCACACAGAGATTTTCATAGAACAATCACTGTCTAAAGGCCTAGGGGCAAGATCAGGAAGCCACAAAGGATGGAAATCTCCTGCCTACAGGCAAACTGCAGGGACCCTAGAGTCAAGCTGTGGACTCCAGTAGCATACCCTAAAAGTTAAACACGATTGGCCATACTGTGGTACAAACCAGCAGAGGTCACTCAGAGATGGGATGAGACCAACAAAAGATCTGGTAGCTGGAAGACCAGAGCTTTTCCTGCCAACCTCCCTAGATACCATCTTGGAAGGGAGGGGGAGAGACCAAGAGTGCCCATTGGGGGATCTGGAAAAATTCACAGTGGTGGATGATCTAAGTTTGAATTGACTGACTATTTACCACCATGCCCCATACATTAATCTGAAAGAAATTTTCCTGACAGCAGAAGAGACTGAGGTCTACTTTTTAAATTTTTCTCTGCTACTAAATAGAAATGGAGCCCCATAACAAATTAGGATACAGGATAGAAAATAAGAGAGAGGTATGTCTGTTTTGCACATGAAAGCTGTAAGTCTGAGCAGAGACTGAGAAACACGTAAGCTCCTCTGGAGCAGCGTCTTGCACTGGGTTGGAAATGGTTGGCAGAAAGATTGGTAGAAAGGCAAATGTAGCCCTTTCCTTTCCTTGGGAGCAGAGGTCAGCTTTGAAAGGAAGCCTGCATTTCCGTTGGGTAGAGAAGATTAAACGCCAGCTCAGCTAGTTGAGGGACTCAGTCAAAGCTAAGGGAAGGGATGGTGTACGTGCAGTGCGACCTTCCTCCTTCTACAGGGTCCTCCGCACCGGGAGGCTGTGGAAGGCACTCACCACCGCTTGTGTAGCACAGGGGCTCCAGCTGCAAGACTGCAGCACCAGGGAGCAGCCAGGTGATGAGGCCAGCAGGGAACAAACCATGGAGCATCCAGCTGTGGTCTCGGCAGCAGTGTCCACTAGACCCCTCGGGGTGGCATGGCCACCAGAGGTCCCCTGCCATAAATGCAAGGACTTGACTAAGAGTTTACTCAAAACAAATTGACATCTTCTAAAAGCGACTGTTTTTAAACAGTCTTCTAAAGAGCTACAGTGGTACACACCTGTAATCCTAATATTTGGGAGGTGGAAGCAGGAGGATCACTGTGAGTTTGAAGCCAGCCTGGGATACACAGCGAGTTCAAGGCCAGCCTGAACTATATAGACAGACACCTTGTTTTAAAAAAAACAAACAAACCAAAAATGAAATAAATAGACAGTCTAGGTCTGAGATGGACAGATACTTCTTTTTTTGTTTGTTTGGGGTTTTTTTGTCTTTTTTAAGGCAGGGTCTCACCATGTAGTTCAGCCTGGCCTTGAATTGATAGTGATCTTCCTGCCTCAGCCTCCTAAGTGCTGTGATTACAGGAATGTGCTACCATACCCAGACAGATATTTTTAATTTACAAATTTAATTTTATTTCTCCCACTTTAGTGTGGTGATAGAGAATAGGCACTTTTCAGTCAGATGACATGGGTTGAAATCGATTCCCTTTGCTATCAATGTGGCCTTAACTTACATCTGTCTCTGGTTGCTCATCTGTGGAGTGGGGATGCTGGTGGTAGTCTCTCCCAGCTTGGATGAGAATTAAATGGTTAATGGATCTTAAGAGTGTAGAAAAGGATCTGGCACATGAGCAGTCACCATGTAGGGTTTGTGCCCTGCAGTCTGATGTCTCATAAGAAACTTGAAATCAATTACAGAAACTTAGCAAAAAAAAACTTTGTCCGTCTCATCCGTGGTGTGGAATTTCGGATACTACCACAGACAGCTACTTGGCTACGACAGCGTCACACCTGACAGGCAGCCTCTGGGAGAGTATGTCGAAAGTTGTACTTCTTTCAGGAAGCTAAGCTCGAATCACAGGCTTCAGAGGCTCTTAATGCGTACCCATACCCCCATCTTTACAGTGATTTCTTTTAGCATGCAGGGCTGTTTTCAACCTAGAGATGACAGGCTGCTCCTGCCTCGGTCTGACTGCCTGCTTCAGCTGCTTTTCTTTTATCTTCCACAACAGGCTAAAGTTGCTCCTTGAATTTTTATAGCACTTCAGGGAGAGGCAGACTATTGTGACAAGAAGCACCTTCAAGTGTATCGTGCATTCCTTTGAACAGAGATTTGTGGATGTTATTTTTACATTCTAAACCTTTGGGGCAGTGAGAGCTTTAAGAGAACGAACTCCACAGTGCAAACCGAGACTGGATCTGTGCTATCATGAAGCAGTGAAACCCCGGTGCCAACTGCCTGTGGTAGAGCGTAGTGATAACCACACCAAGGTCAGGCTTCTGCCTCGGCCTGGACGGAGGCTAAGTGCACCCGCTGCAGCTTGGCCACAGTCGCTTAGGGAGCTGTCGGTGGGCCGACGCAGGGATCTGTTCATTGAGGAGCTGGTGAGAATAGGTGAGGCACCTCTGTCACTTGTCACCTGCTGACATCATATCATGCACCCTGCAATGAATACTACTTGGGTTTCCTAGGACTTCTGCAACAGTTTGCTATAAACTTGGTGGCTTAAAATAAGAGAACTTTATTCTCAGACAATTGTGGAGTCTAGAAGACTGAAATCAAGGTGTCAGCAGGGCCATGCTCCCTCTGAAGGCTCTGCAGGAACTTTCTTAATGTTTTCCTGTTTCTGGTGACTCTAGACTTTTCTTGGCTGCTGGCTACATTGTTCTGGTCTCTGCCACTCTGTGGTCACACTACTTCCTTTTTTCTTCCTGGTCTCCCAGAATGACACTTGTCATAGGATGTCAGATCCACTCAGATAATCCAAGGTGATCTCACCTCAGGATCCTTAATTACATCTGCAAAGACCCTTCTCCCAAATAAGGTCATGTTCACATTCCATTCAACCCACTTCAGAAGCTTCTGGAATTTTCTTAACTGTATTCTACAACATCTGTCATTACCTCAAAATTCAACCTCTAAATGTTTTCTTACACTGTCCTGAGTTACAGTGCTTGTAAGTGACACAGCTGATTTAAGTGCAGGATCATCCGGTTCAAATCTACCGTGCTTTTTCTACCTCACACTAAAACTAACAGTGATAGTAAACAACTGTAACTGACGTTTATTGGTCAATAATAGTAAATCGCTGTAATGTACAGCTAGGTGCTGTTAGTATTTGAAGTATTATTTCTAAATAGTTCTATAATTTTTAACAACCTTATCATAAAGTCTGACTATTCACAATGCGTCAGTGAGGAAACTGAGGCTCAGATGAGTTTAAAAAGCACAAGGTCATACATATAATAAAATGAAAACTTGAAATCAAAGGCAGAATGAGTGACAGCAGACAGTCTTTAAAGCACAAGGGTTATCTACAGCTAGTGGGTTAGCTTTTGCAAGATAAAGTAGGCTAAGTGTGATGGTTTCCTCTTGCTGGTCAACTGGCCTACCTCCTGGGTGTGTCAGGGAGGGTCATGGGGGCGTGGCCTGGGGGGACCCCCCCCCCGCATTCTCCTTGTTTCCTGGCCATCAGGAGGAGAGCACCTTTGTTTCCCCTGTACCTTTCCATTGTGACGTTTCTGCCCTGGAGCCAGCTGACAGTGGGTGAAGACCTTGGAAAGTCTGGGGCAAGATAAACCACCCCTTGCATAAGTTGGTGGTGTTGGGTGTTTTGTCCCAGCGATGGGACACTGTGGCTGGCTGATGCACTGTATCTTCTAAAAAGGCACTGAAAATTATTGACACATAGTTTTATCTCCCCAGGCATAATGTGGTTCGGGCATTTTTTACACTGTGAGTGAGGCAGAGATTTGGGCCATTTTCTTCTTTTTCCTGTCTCTGTGGTCATGTCCTGTGGGTGCCTTGACTTTTCCTAATTCTTGGACGCTGTCTTTAATGCTACAGAAAGCACAGTGACTCTGCGTTGAAAAGCACTTAAGCATTTTTGGAGCTCCGTCTCATTTCATTCTTAGAGCAACCCCTGAGGCGGGCAGAGTGAGTATCGTCATTCTCATTTTACAGTCGAGGAGACTGAGTTTCAAAGTGAGTTGTTACTACTTGCTTCACACAGAGTAAGAATTGACCTGAAGCCCAACTATTTGACCACATTTCTAATGCTTTTCTCAGTACGCCAAGCCTGTTTTAGATTAAGAAAAAAAATCCAAAGAGAAGGATAAATTTGGCTCATATTAACTTAGATAGATAACACACACACACAGAGACACACACACACATGCACATGTACACGTGTGTGTGTGTGTGTGTGTCTGTGTGAGTGTGTGTGTGTGTGTGTGTGTGTGTGTGTGTGTGTGAGGAAGGTCTCATCTTCCTGTTCAGTTTTGAGAATAAACCGTTGCATTTTAGCTTGGTGTTGAAGAGTAATGTGGAGTTGAGAATTCTTTCTTAAGGGCAGAGGGCTTCTTGCATGACCTGATTTTCTCTGTGTTCCAAACAAGTGGGCTAAGTACAGTCTATTATGTCTAGACCAGTGTTTACAGTCCCATCTCCAGATGATAGATGTTATTCAGTGATGCTGATAGCAAACAGTTCCAAGCCCTACTTCCAGAGACTGGCCTGTGTATGCCAAAACTTTATGATGACAACTCATAAAACTGGAATGAAGGAAACGTGGTATCCAAAACCTGTCTTTCTCCCAAGTATGTAGAAGTATGTAGACTGAGAACTCTTGGCTTAAGGTTATTTCTGGATATTAGTTGAGTCAGTAACTTTCTAAATAATGGTACAGAGAAAAGAACTTAACCCAAGGTGCCAAAAAGGATCCTTTGACAGTGGTTTGAGTGCTTATTCCTTTGTACTGAGTCATTATCTCTAACACAATGCTTAGGCACCTCCTTCTGTGCCACGGTAACTGCCCACTGCCAGGACCTTCAGCTGCTCAGCCCTGTCCTGCTGAGCACAGTGCCACTGGCTAGGACCAGCTATTCATTGTCTTGAAATCCCTGTGACTTCTCACCTAAGTCAGTCAAGTGCCACATGATGACATTTCTGCAAGACTGGCTATATACGCAACAGTGGTCTCAAGATTGTAATGGAGCTGAAAAATTTCTATCATCTAGTGACACTGAAACCATCATAACTTCATAGCACAATGTACTAGTCATGTGTTTACAGTGAAATAATATATAATATGCACTATATATTATTGTAATCTAAACTACATTAAGTAAACCTATGCTAACAGTCATATAAAAGTACAGCTCATATGATTATGTATAGTACGTTACACTTGATAGTTATAATAGCAATGTTACTGTCTTACATATTTACCATACTATCTTTTTCTCATTATTTTACAGTGTACTTCTATTTATAAAAAGTTTCTTTGCTAAAGAGAAGGTTATGGTAGGCCAGCAGCAACCTCACACCTTTCATGCTTGCTCTTGATATTGGAATGCATATTGATACTGGAATGATTCTGGAATGCATCAAGAGGCCACATCAAGTGACAGATGCACATACCAGGCAGGTGGTATAACTACACCATGTGTAGTGTTCCCACCTTGATGTTCCCACCTTGATAAGAATCACCTAACAATGCCTTTCTCAGAATGTATCCCTGTGCACATGTGATGCACCAGTGTGAACACACACACACACACACACACACACACACACACACACACACATCGTGCTAACTAGAACCATGATTTCTACACTTGGGTGAAACACTGCCTATCAGATTGTGGGGTCTGGCAACCCTCGGAGTTGGAGTGACCATATGACGCAACTTGAAAATGTAAAGGACTTAATTCCTAGTGGGACAGAACTTAACCCACAAGGAACAGGCTATGGGAGCTGGGTGGGAATATAAATCTCTCCTTCATTCTTCCCAGAGAGTTCCTGGGGCACAGTGCATCTGGCACTCCAGTCCAAGAAATCCCACATGTGGAAGGCACAGACTGCTGAGTGACTCTTGCGCCTCTTTGTCGTGGGTCATCATGAAAGGAGGTCAGTTCTCTGAGGTATCACTTTGCATGGCTTCTTATCCCCCCTGCCTGTCTTCCTTTTCTCCTCAGCCTTGCTGGCCTGACTGCACCCTTCCCAAGTAGAATATCACTACCTTATCCTTGTTCCGTCCTTGTTTCTGGAAAACGCAGGCTATATTTTGCTGGGCTGTTGGAGAACATGCCCAGGGAGTTGGTATTTCCACTTGCAGGCACTCTTCCTTCTAATTTAGTCCAGCACATCCCGGAAACAAGTTGAAGGTGACATCTGCTTAGTGGCCCCACTGTCTACAAAACAGAGACTATATTCTATCACTTGGCATTAACAACACTGTAGATTTTCCCTTGAACTGTTTCAATTTTGATTTCCATGATTTCTTTTTTACCCATATACCCTGTTCTCTGGTTAAACTCAACTACTTAAAACGTTTTTTCCCTCCCACATGTTTTCTGACATCCATGCCCCTCAGCATGCTTTTCCCTCCATCTGAACAGTCTGCAGTTACATTTCCTCTCCACATATTTAAATTTATTCATTGAAGGCAACTTCAAGTATCATCTCCTTGAAATCTTAGTCAACATTTCACATTCCTCTGTCACCCCCCACAAATTCTTTTTCTGGGTTTTTTTTTTTTTGTCTTTTTTTGAGACAAGGTCTCACTTTGCAGTTCAGGCTGGACTTGAGCTCATTTTGTAGCCCAGGTTGGCCTCAGACTCGCAATGATCCTCCTGCCTCAGCCTCCTGAGTGCTGGGATTATAGGCGTGCACCACCATGCCCAGCCCCACAAATTCAATAACCCCTTTTTCACCGAACCCTTTTCTTGCCTGTTCTCCTCTTATGATGCTTCCTACACTTCACTCCGTGTTGCGGTACTTTGTCAGACGCCTTCTCCCCAGTTAGGTTACAAAGTTCTTGAGGCTGCGTTTGGCTGATTCGTCTTTGTTTCTCCAAAGCCTGGCACGGTAACTTGCATTTAATTGTTGCTTAAGAAAACTTTGTGAAATGAATAAACAGTCCGTAAAAGTCTAGGATTATGAATTAAAACTAAAAAAATTAAATATTTCTTATGTCAAGCTCTACATCCTTAGTTTTTCAGGGATTACAGAAAAAATGGCTATGAGGATGCTTCTATTTGTAAGTCATAAGGTCAGGAGATATTAATAGTGAGACTGCTGTGGCTCTCTGCCGAGGGCCATCAAACAGAACATGCCATAGCATTTAGCTGACCTTGGACATTTGGCTCTGACATAGTACTGAATGATCTAGCTTCTTAAGAAATGACTAATCCAGAAGGCTTCTGAGTAATTGTTCCTTCCTGAAAATGGAGGCAAATTTTTATTAAAAATATTCCAGGCTGAGGATGTTGTTACAGTTCTCTCACCACATTGTAAAGTCAAATGAACTCAGCAGTAAAAAAACCAAACAGAAAATGTTTAACTATTCTATTTAAACTCACACTATTTATAGCCACCCTATATTAATCATTTCTAAGATAAATGAAATCTTCATGGAGACAGTAGATGAAAAACTGGCTGAGTATTTCTCTTGTACGGAATGTTAAATTATAAAATTCAAACATATCTCAGAAATTCAGTCATATTTATTTGTTAAGAACAGTTCATGAACTTATATAGAAACTCATGTAAAGATTCAGTAGAATTCAGAAGGTAACTAGACAATACTAATAGAATTTATCATTTTCTGATATATATTAAAACTAGGATGCTTATATGATTAATATCTGTTAGATAGTATTTGAGATTAGAAAAATTTATGAGAATATAAAGAAACACTACTTAATAAATTGATATAAATGGGAAGTGTATTTTAAAGAAGTTTCTTATTTTAAAAGTGTAAACATGTGGCCATGCATAGTTATATACTGTTGGTAGAAATAGACTTCAGAGATCAGTAGAACTGGGCAACTGTGATATAGTCAGCAAAAATGTTGAGTAGCAGTTATGGTGAAAGGAAGCAGCTTTGATTCTTATAACTGCAAAAGACAGGGAAGAAATAGAACTCAGTTGGGACAACAGCAAGTCGTGTGGGAGTGGTTGGGCTGGAGCTCAAAGAGGACACAGCAAACAGTGAGCTCAGGAGGCCTTGGACAGGTCGTCCATGGCTCTCTGCTGGAGCCATCATGGAGTTGATGGAGTTGACCAGCAGTTCGGGCTTCGTGTTGCCTTGTGGTCCTACCTATCAGAATCACTCCCTGGCAAGGAAGACAACACAGCTCATTCTCTTCGGGCTTCAAAAGGTGATTCCCATCAAGAATCCCTATCATAATCTGCTCCCCAATGTTCTCTTTGCTCCTTATTCCTGTTAAAAAAGGGCCATGTCCTCCCAGAAAGGCAGCAGCAGCGTGAAGCAAGTGACCACAATCGGGGTAGACTCACAGGCCCGGTTCCAGTGAATGCCCCCTATAAATAAAAGGGGTACACTCACTCTTGCTGGCCTGAGTCCAAGGACTTGTGTTTTATAACTTTCTCTTAACATGGTCAAAAGTATTTCGTTCCTTATATATACATACTAAACTAGCTTCTCGCCACTGTCGGTAAACCCAGAAACGCAGAATGGGCATAGTATCTGAAATGGTCTCCTGTGTTTCTGAAAGGCTTTTTCTGCTCTCCCCAATTGTGACTTTTATTTCACTGGTTCTCTGCAGTGTTTAATGTGCAACTAAATCAATTTGCCAAATTAAGTATGCTTGGTATGAGATGTGAGCAAAGAAAAACCTGCTGGGGAACAGAATAAGCAGAAAATAAGATATACAATGTTTTCTCCCTCGCAAACGCACAGAAACAGAAACTAATACCTTGGATTGACACTCTGTGGCTCTTTTAAAATTCCAAAATATTGTTTACATACTAAGCAGAGACAGTAATACTCAAAATTGGATTAAGAACAAAGGATTCTAAGTAAATCCAACAGAAAAATTATAAGCCATTGATGGAAAAGTTAGGGAATTGTTGGGCTGCAGCAGCAAGGCAATTTTTTTTTGTTTTTTTGGCGGTACTGGGGATCGAACTCAGGACCCTGCTCTTGCTAGACAGGCGCTTATTCCACTGAGCTATATCCCCAGCCCAGCAAGGCAATTTTGATGAATTTCTAAGGATTCAACATTTTAGTTGGGATTCTCTTTTCAATGTATACCCTCTAATAGCAGAAAAACCTAGGTCAAAAAGCACAGCCTACAAACCAACCCTTAGCATAATATTTTTTCTTCATTTCTGGAGGAGTGAAATTGCTGGAAGCCTCCCCACTTGACCAGTTTAAAAGTGGTATTTATGCTACTGAAGAAAGCACATTCAAGAATGTTCCATGGAGTGACCCTTCCATGATGTCTATGTTTTCACTGTGTTTGCACTTTAGTTGGAGACTCGAGGACTCCATGAATGTCTAAATCTACTCTCCACAGAGGCTGGTCCCCTACAGAACAGTAAGAATTAAATATTAAACAATAGTAATAATGCTAATATCAATGATGAGGATCTAAAGTTTAATGTTTAATTTTTACTCTACTCCAGGGTGTTTGACTCCAAATACCTGCCTAATACTAGTTAAACAGGCAGCCACATGCTTACCTCCTTTGATTCTAATACCTTCCAAGGGTACAGCTTTTGGGGAAACACTTTCATTGAATTAATTTCATTTAATCCTCGTAACAACTCCGTGTGCTAGGCTGTTATTATTATATTTTCACAATAAGGTCTAAGCGATTAGATGACTTGCCTAAATCATAGAGCTAAAGACCAGAGCTGAGCCTTGAACTGCGGTGTGGCATTCCAAAGGTCAGCCCTTGCTGCAGCCGCCCGGTCTCCTGTGTAATTACTTGCTAGACACGTCCTCAGAGGAGGCCCTGGAGAGAAGTTTCGTCCGTGCGTTTATCATCACAAATAAAAGGGACTTTGGTACCTAAGATGGGTCAACACTGGCTTGCTATAGAACACCCTAGATTTTAAACTCCATAATGATCTCCTTCGCTGGGAAGAACGCTTCAGAAGATAGAGGAGGGAGATTATAATAAAAGAAAAATCAGGCGTTAGATTAGTGTTTAGGTTTATTTTTTAAAGGCTAAACATTTAAATTTCCTTAAAGCCACTGTGAAGCTACGTTTTAAAGAGGCCTTTCAGAGTTAAGCCCGCGATCAGGAGTATTGACTGATTTTTACCAGCAGGGGGCAGTAGGCATTTCCCCGTTGGTTTCTTCTGTGTTGTAGAACCAATGGGCCCTAAAACTGGCTCCCCACCTTCACAACTTAATTTTAAAAAGTGTAAGGAAAACAGAACTGAGTACAACGACTTAGTGTAATTCTTAAAAGACCTCCAGAAGTCCTTGAAAACTAACGCACTCACTGTAGTAGAATGCATCATGGTACAATATTGAGTTGCTTTCCAAATTTTAGATCAAGTCTAGGAATTGTGAAGAAAAAGTTCCAGAGTGTGCCATTCGGTTTTGTTATTCAAGATCAAAATAAGTAGCTAAATACTCCTATGAATTACTGAATGCCAAGTATGTATTTATCTTTAATGAACAAAGAATGCCAAGGTCTGCCAGAGATATTTATGGCAATAGTCTGCTCCCTTTCTAGAGCAAATCCTTTTTCCTTCGACCCCAAAACAGGCACTGCAAAAGAAAGTCACGACTTTCTATCATTCTGGGGAGCTGAGTTATAAGTCAGTGATGTCCAGGGGAGCAAGCGAGGTGGCTGAGTGCCTCCACAGTGCTATTACTGTGAATAGTGGTAAAGCCTGCGTGATTGAAGACACAGAGCCCAAAAGAGAAGTGGTGGGCCATGAAATCCCCAAGGCACTGACAAGATCTCCAGGAAGTCTTGACTCTTTCCAGCTTCGGCAACAAGCCTTCTTTCCACATCTCCCCAGATGTAGTTAGGGAGGTTGTAGAACCTCAGCTATCAGAAAGCACCACTGTGTTTTCATTTTCTGCTCATGCATGTTTGTAGTACGTAATGGTTATGCTCCTCTCGAGGAGTGGTACGTGTACATCACACTTACCCGTTTCTCATGCCCTCCTCTCTCATCTCCTCCATCCCCCTCCCTTTGCAAAAGATCTATCTTTATGGGCAGTTCAGATGAGTAGACACTCCTCCAAAGAAGAAGCATAACTGTTGTTTTAATTTCTTAAGAGAATTTCAAGGAGAAGGGAGCCTTGGGCCCTTGGGTCCCAGACTGTGAACTGGTCCTGAAGCCAAAACCATATAATCCACCTAGGTAAAGCTGGTTTACTCCCTTAGGTTTGGGTATTATGGATAACCTCGCAGAACCTCGCTGAATATTATGAATAAACTGACACTTGTGAGATCAACAGGAAGAACCCTTATTACCTCCTGGTCTTACCTTCACATGGGGCTGCACTGAAGGTTAGGGATTCAGCATACGAATCCAGGTGAGCACAGCTGCATCCATACCAGACTCCTTTCCCCTGTTTCGGGAGCAGTACCCCCAGCCCCAGATCAGACCAGGCCATCACTGCTCCCTTTCAGGATACATATCTAAAAGCATGACAAAAATAAGAAGTAGTGCTTCCTCACCAGAAAGGTCACAGCCTCTCTCAGGTGAATGCTAATGAACAGGATGTCTGGCCCTGGGCTCTGGCCTCCACAAAGGCCAGAATTACTACAAGGGCCAGAGTGAAGCTTTTCAAGCACATCTCACAGGACAGCAAGCGAGTTCCATTTGGGGGGCAAGTTTAATGTTAGGGCAGCAATCAGCATTGTGCAGTAGACACAGTTTAAATAAAAACACTTTCTTCTGTAATATGCCTCAGCTGACATCGAATGTTATTCTGTCTCTGGAACGTGGATTCTGAGTTTTACGGCTGCCCCTGCAGAGCCTATGCCTGCAGTTGCTCCCAGAGCGACACCGGCTCTGTGCTGTTGCCAACACCCCAGTGAGATGCCCCAGCGTCCAAACCATTGTGGGGAAAGAAGGTCTCAGAAATCAGCGGGCCACTGCGGGGGAAGCGAATGAAGTCATTGACTTGCTTTCTTCCAACAAAGAAAAGGGCATTTCCTTGGCCCTCAACTGACCAAAAAACTGCTTTCAAACGCTCAAGCAGGAGCAGTTTGCGAATGCCAGTGTGCTGATGGCAGTGACCAGTTCAACTGCGGGTTCCCAGGCTGTGCAGTCCCTTGGCACGGCCATCCCAAGGGCTTGCCTCCTGCAGAGGTGTTGGCGGGCAAGAGGAGGAAGGCAGAACTGTGTGACCTGCTTCCACCAGGAGCTTCAGATTGTTTCCCTTTGTCCATGTGCCCCTTTGGGAGATTTTGATCCACTCTGCTGTGGTGAGAAGCAGCTCTCAACATTACAGGGGGGAAAAAAACCCTCAAACTTTCATTTTCCTCCTAAGAAATGAGATTTTATTTCTGGGTGACAAGGGCTTCGGCAGAAAGGCCGTAGTGTGGTACGAGTGACCTTCCACAGCTGTTGAACATCAGTAGTGTACACATCCAAACTATAGAGGCAGCTCTTAAAATACCAGCACAAGGAAGAGTGCAGAGAGAACAGGGTGCCTTTAAGGAGCTATGTAACTGTTACTGAATCTTACAAATAATGGTGTAACCTCTGGGATAGAGCAACAGAACGACAATCTCCCTGAGCTGCATTCATGAGGAGCTGAGCTCGCAGAGGCGGCACAGGGAGTGGGGCGAGGCAGAGCCCTTTGTTGGCCCTGCGTTGCTCACTGCACCGTTAGCACGGCCCGCACAGGTTGTCTGCTTTACCCCCAGTTCCCCGGATAGTTCAGCAGATGCTTCGGGATGTCTGTGACTTAATTTCCTGCATGGCTTCATCCAGAGATTCAGGAGCTCACGGCCAGGAGGTTAAAGAGCTCTTGAAGCAAGGCGCTGTATGAACACAGAGGTCCAAGTTGGAAGAGGGATGCTTCCCAGGATGATGGGAAAGCAGAAAGCTGAAATCCCAAGGTACTTTGGGACATGTGCCACCCACAAACACTGATGAGAGAGTTCCTTATTAAAGGCCTTTCTGTTGAAGTAGAAATCAACCCACAAGACACTGACATCCTCATTTACTCTCTTCCAAAATCATGTGACCCAGGTTTCACCAATATTCTTTTCCCTTCATTCTCTTTTCTGTGTGTGTGTGTGTGTGCGTGTGCGTGTGCGTGTGCGTGTGCGTGTTTGGTAGCAGAGATTGGACTCAGGCCTTTTCACTGAGCTCTATCCCCAGCCCTTTTAATAAGATATCCAGGCTGGGCTCAGTGCTGCAGACCTCCTGCCTCAGCCTTCCCTGGTTCTGGGATTACAGGCACATACTACCCACCTAGCTCACTGTTGCCTTCTTTTTAATAGTAGATCAAATGCAAGCTGGGCTGTACTCACTGTCTATTGCAGGCAAGCTGAGGTGGGATAAGGAACGCGGTAATAAGCAGGTTTCCTCGATTTCCACAACTCTCCCTCTGCGGACAGGCCAGGCCCTGGCCCCATTTCTAGACACAGTAGACACAGGCCGTGTGTCCCACAGCCTTTTCCTGGAACCTCACATATTGAAATGTACTTTTCAAAAAAAAAGAACATTTCAAAACAAAATAATAGGAGAATAACAATAGTTAATACCTCACATATTGTTATCTTCAAAGTCGTTACTCAGAGTACCAGATGCGGGCATAAAAATTCTCCAGACAGTGTTACCACAAGCCTTTCTTTTCAGTGAACTAAGAGAAACGAGCAGTATATCTGGAACCGTCTTTCCTTTTCCCTTCCTTCCTCTCCCCTCCCTCCCCCAGCTCCTCTTCCCTTTTGAAGTTTCTTCCCATTTCCCAGTATCTATTGTACATTCACTTTTAAAGTCACAAATATTTCAGATATACAGAAAAGAACACAGGATAACTCAAAGCCATGTGGGGGGCATTGTTTTTGTAAATAGTTGTTAAATTATGCCATACTTACTTCAGGTCTTCTAAAAATAAGATCAGGTCTTCTAAAAATAAAGTAAGACTTCTTTATTCCTTTTCCAGTCCAATTCTTTCCTCCCTAACCACTGTCAGAAATCAGCGATATACTGACCCTGTTCTCGTTTTATTGTGTCTATAATACTCTGGGTAGTTTAAACGCGTACCTGTAAGTTTTCCTCACTAGGTGTCCTTTTCAATTTGTTTTTATTCAAGATTATATTTTTAAAAACTTATCCACATTGACATAAAGAGAACCAATTCTCTAATTTTAATAAATATAAGAACCTGCTTCATTTTATCTATTTGATATTTACCTCTAAAATCCATATTGTTTCCAATTATTCACTATTATAAATGGTACTTTGTGACGCATACCCCCCCGCCCCACGCACACAGTACTAGGGATTGAATCCAGGGCTTTTGCACTGAGCTACACCTCCAGTTCTTTTTAAAATTTTTAAAATTTTGTAGTAGATTCTCCTTACATTGCTGAATTGCCCAGGTGATGATGAATTTATGATCCTCCTGCCTCAGCCTCTAGAATGCAGGGAATACAGGCATATACCATCATGCCTGGCACATAAATCCTTCTTATACAAACAATTCTTGAGGATCTTTTGGTGTATACCTAGCAGGGAAGTTGCTGGGTCCAACAATGTGCTATCAACTTCATATGGCAGTGCCAAATTTTTACCAACTTGTACTCCTGCATAAGAATTCCTGTTTCCCTGTATTTTTACCAGTGCCTTTTACGCTTTGCCAAGCTGGTGCTGTGAAATCCTATCTCATCACAATTTTTATTTTATGTTCCCGATTTCTAGTAACTTTAGTTCCAAATATTTATCTTCCACTTATGTAAGTTATTCCTTCTGTAAATGCCTGTCCTTTGTACATTTCTTTCTTTTGGGTTAGTTGTCCTTTTCTTATTCATTTGGAAGAATTCCTTGCATTAGACAGATTTGTATGAAATTTCCATTACTGTGGGTCAGAAATTGTGTATTGGCAATTTCATACAGATTAAAACAAGTGTTTCTGGATCTTTTGATCATGAGCGACAGCTACCTTCTTCCAGTTTATAGTTTTTCTTTCAAATGTCTTTATGACATCTTTTGGCATGTAGAAGAAAATTTTAATACAGTCCTCCTTCCATATCCATGGATTCTATGTCCCTGGATTCAACCAATGGCAGATAAGATACGGTTGGGGGAAATTGCATCTGTAGTGAATATGTACAGACATTTTTCTTATTCTTCAAACAATACAGTGTACCAAATACATAGTATTTACATTGTATTAGGTATTATGAGTAATCTATAAGTTAGACTTCACAAATACTTCCCATTTTACGTAAAAGCCTTGAGCATCTGCTGATTCTAGCATCTTGGTGTGGGAATGGGGGTAGGATCAATCCCCCATGACTGCTAAGTGTGCAATTGAAAAGCACTATTTGTACCCCTGGATACACAAACATGTAAATTAAAGCCTATCTCATCATGTCATATAGAATCATCACATGCTTTTATTTTTTTTAACAGAAACAATAAGCTTAATATTACTATCTGATCTGAATAGTAAATACTTTAGAACATAAAAATGGAAGCATTATTTTCTAACAGCCATGGATATCCTAACGTTTAAATACTCATGGAATGTTAACAGACAATAGTTACATATTTTTTCACAGAAATTTAGAAATCAAAACCATATATAACATTGCTACATGACAATCATGATGACATTTTGTAGCAGTTAAATTTTCAGTTTGACATAACATGAAATTTTAAACCAATTATCTCTATCTAATACATAAGAAGATTTTATGTAATTTGTTGTCCTTTAATAGGATATACATCACAATTTTTGTTAAAGGCAGAGGTCAGAATCTGAAGGAAAGTCTTATCACAATAAACAATCTTTGTTTTACATTTTGGAAGATCTGTAGATCCAGAATCATGAATACATTAAATACACCATGAGATTGACACTAATGAATTACCATACACATGTGAAAACCTTTGTTAAAATTTAGTTTTATACCAAGAGCATCTTTTACGAGAAAACCTTAGTGTAATTTTTACTGAAAAACTTTCTTTTGATCAAATGACCCAATTATTGAGGTATCTTCCAGGAAACTATGGAGCTCACTGGGGGCTCTTTATTAATGAATAAGGGTTGGCCACTTCTCTATTCACCAATTGGAGTCCAACCCAATCATTTCTCCTCCTAAGGACTGTAGTTAAGTATCTTAATTTTGATATCGCTTAAACCAGCTGGTAAGTTAGGTCAAAGCATGCTTTTAAATCTATAACTTAAGTGTATTAAGAACAAATGATAAAAGAAAAATTGAGCTCAAAATAAAGGGGAACAGCTGTTCACAGAATCACAGACCCACAAACAAGTATACAGAACAAACAAACATCTTTACAAAATCAAAGTGCACTCAAATATATTTTTGACCAAATTGAATTATATTAATTCTATTACAATTTTAGAAATTTATAATTTAAATAGACTTGTCAGATTTTGTTGTCAATTAGCAGAGATCTCTTAGAAAATTTTTGGAAGGAATAGAATCTTTTATCTATAATGAATAAGTACATTTTGTATTTCATTCACTTAAGAATACTGGTAACTTTCAGCTCAGTATCCCTATATACTTTATTAACTATTTAGAGCTTCGGTTTCCACGCAGGTGTCAATACTAAGCAGCAGCTGATTTCTTTATTGTCTGGCACAGCACCTGGGGCCTGAAGTCCTGCAGGAAGCCATAGAGCACAGGGAACAGGCCCTTTAAGTCCCAAAGCAGGGTGAGGGTGAGCATCCCCTCTGCCTTGGTGACTCTTGCCAAAAGGTAGTGAGGGGCTCAGCCCTTGTTCCCTGCTCCTCAGTGTCACTGCCAGGTCTGACTAGCTTCTGGTTAGCCCCTGTGTCACCTTTCTGGTCCTGCTGTTGCCCTTGCCATGGGCAGTGCCACAGGGTGCAGCGCCAGCTAGTGCGGCCCTGGCCTTCCTCCCCGGGGCCAGGGCACTGTCTAGCCACCACCAGCAGGCCCCCTGCCTGTCTGAGGCTTCTCGTGCCCTACTTCCACACCGACTTGTTGGCCCCCACAGCTGTCTCCTCCTCTGCTTCTTGGCTGAGGTCCCCTGTGCGTTCCCAGAGCTCCTCATCCCTGTCCTTGCTGCCCTCTCCAGGCCCATCTAGCTTTAATCTTTTGCCAGCTACTCCCTGGGCGGCCTCCTCCATCCCTGCCCTGGGCCATGGCCTCTGTGTTCCCCGTTCTATCTGGTACCCCAGTGTGTCCTGCACCACCTGCACCAAGCAGCAGTGGGCTTGGAGAAGGGCACTGTGGGCAGGGGAGTGGAACTGCCCACAAGCAGTGCCCATGTGGCTGCCTACAAGGCAGAGGCCCTCATCACAGCCTTGGGCAGTGCAGCGCTGACACCTCAGGCTCTGGCAGCAACTGGCTGTGACTTCCATTTCATCGCCTTGGGGTCCAGCAAGCTGCTGGCAGGGCCCCAACAGTCCTGTTTTATTTTCAGGCATGGGCTCCAGTGCCTGCACGCCCCCGACAAGCGGCTCTGTCTCTGCAGGCACAGGGGATGTGCCCAGCCTCTGTGCATACAGGCCATCACTTTTGTTCTGGCCACCGGATACTCTGTTTCTGCCCAGATTCCGAGCACTGGTGCCATCACAGGACAGGTGCCTGCCCTTGCATCTCTCACACAGGTCTTGACAATGGGAGTGTTTGGGGTCTACATGGCGAAGTGTTATTGGGCATGAACATTTAGGTTTTTTTACAACTTTGGCAGGTGATATCCTTCACTGGGTAAGGGTTGTAAGATTTTTGACACATTCTGCAAAACTGTCTAAAATAAACCTTGTTTGTACCCCGGATACACCAAACGAAGGCACTCTCCCACCGGATGTTGCAGTCCTTGCAGTGATAATAGCCATATTTCTGCTAGAAGCGCAAGTGCTTCTTGCTTGGCTCAGCACAGTGCGATTTTCCCTGTACAGTGGTGGTTGTGTCTCTTCCATCTCCAGCCCGCCCTGCCTCCAAGCCCCCCCACACCCCCACCCCCAGCTTCTGCAGCACAGGCTGTGGGGCTGCCTCACCAGTGTGAGCCTCCTGTTGCTCCTGCCCTGCTCTTGGCAGTCAGGATGCCTTCCTTGCTGTCCCCTCATTTTCCTCTCATATGTTTTTATTTTTCTAAATCCATCTCCATGAGACCCAGTTGTCCCATCAGAGTTTCTGGGAAATCTAATCTGTCATTTCTTACAGGGAGCACCTTCCATTCATGTGGGGTGATATAGGACCTCTAGAGGTCAAAGTTAATGGGGACAAAGTCCCTGGTTCTCAGTTTATCTCTGAGAACTTGCTCTTCCTATTGCAGAGCAGCAACTCTTCTGGTTGTATTTACATTTTCCAACCCCAAGTCTTGGCAGCGATGCCTTTTTCTGACTCCTGTTTGGGGTGCTGGGTTTCAGGCCTTCCTAGGTGCATACAAATCCATCTCTACTACAGCTCCTTCCAGCTTCTGGGACTTAGGTATGTTCAACAGTCTCATTCTGGAAAGCAATTTTCTTTCTCTCTCCTAAAGGCTAGGTGGTTCTAGCTTTTCCTTTTCCAAGTATATAATCTTCAGCCCAACTGCTCTGTGAGATCCAGCTTAAATTCTCATCCCATGGGCTAAAAACAAGACTCGTTCATAGTGGAGTAGTAAGCAGTGAGGGTGTAATGCAGTGTTGGTGAGCAGTCTAGACTGTATGAACAAAGATCTAGTTAACTATTCTCTGGATACAAAATCATACACCAAGTCTTTGATGTGATTATCTCCAAAGGCTAGGAATTAGAACTTCCATTTTTTAAAATTTCTAAGTCCTTTGAATTCCTAAAAAAAAAAACTCAACAGTTAGAAAAATAAATATTTTTAGCAAAATGTCACAAAATGATAGGAAGGATATTGACGCCCAGTGAAAACCCTGCAAAACTTACAAATATTTCCCAGATATTTACCTTTGAAATCATCCTTTGCATGCACCTGGGAGCAGGGGACTATGATGGCAGAATAGCACACACAGGATAGATGTCTTTCACGGTCTCAAAAACTATTAGGTCTAATGAAAAGATCCCTGTATTAATAGTTAGGTCACTGGGGCTTCTCCCTGGCTTTGCCAAGAAATAATTGTATAACTTTGACAAGTCTCTTAACCTCTAGGCTCCTAATTCTTTCTTAAATTCTAGACAGTCTCCAAAGTCACTTTTTAGCTCCAGAATTTTATAATAAATGCTATTTAGAGATTCCTAGTTGGTAGCTGTCCATGTGGGTAAGTCTCGTGGTGTTTATAGCCATAAAATACCCAGGCGGACTTTCCTCCCGACAGGGTGGATGTATCTGCTGGCCGTTCTTTCAGCCCTTCCTGATTTTCAACAATCACTGAGCCAAATGCTTACAAGAGCTTTAGCCTGGAAAATGCCTCACTGACTAGACAGCTGAGATTTGCTCCCAGGATCGTCAGGTTAAACAGACGGCCACCAGACCCAACAGCTGGGCTGACTCCTTCCGGGCAGCTTGCCAGCGTGTGAACACAGAGGCACGTTTGCTGGACACCGGGATCTGCACAAACCAGGATCTGGCCTCGGCTCACTTTCTCTCCGTAGGTCTTCAAGGCCTGAGCAGCTGTGCCATTGTGTCCGGGTCACTGGAGAAGCTCCCTCCTCTCTGGGGAGATGACTCTGAACCACTGCTCTGCTCTTTTCTAAAGCTAATTGAGTTTCTGTAATAGATTTGTTCTCAGTTTTGACCTTTTAACAGTCTCACTGAGCTCTGCTGTGGGCAGCACAAATGCTTCCCATCTCCTACTCTACCTAACTGAGTAGTTCTCAACAAGGTAGGAGAGCAATCTGTTTCCATCTCTCTGAGACCAAACCCAACCCACCTCCCTGTTTGCCTTTTTAGCTGAGGTACCTTGACACAGCATTTTAAAGAACTAGACCGTATTAGGATGATGAAAGATAACGTGTCTTTGCAAGGGATTCCATAGCCTGGTATCCCTATAGATGACATTGCAGTTATGCTAGTATTTTGGACTAGAAATTGTGAGATTTCAGGATTGGGCAGGGTCTTGATACCACATTATGAGATTCAATTCTCATATACCCCATTGCTTCATAGTAAGATATGAATATATAACCTACCCCAGTTCCTGGTAACCAACCCAGCTAACAGTCTTTTAATCTTTTAGTCAACAAGTATTTGCCGAACATCTGTGCTCTATTTAAAATTGGATGGTAAGATAAAATGTAATATGATTCTAAAGTAGCTTTTGGAGTTAGAAATGCTTACAACCTAGACGACAAAAGATTGAGTCTTATTTAAACCCAGAAGGGTAAGCCCGACATGGACTTACATGCCTGTAGTCTCAGCTACTCAGGAGGCTGGGGAAAGAGGATTGCATGAAACTGGGAGTTTGGGAACATGCTGGGCAGCACAGCAAGGACATATTCTTTTTAAAGAAGAAATTTCTTTGAGTATAGTTTGGGCAACTATGGGATTCTCCCCCTCACTAGCTGGTCTTTGCTGGCCTCAGTTGGAATGTGACATTGTCTTCCTAGATTTGGGGCATTGTGACAGCATCTACTGGTTGGCAATTCAGGCTCCAAGTTCACACACTGCGTGCTGCCCTTGAGCTGACCTAGACCTTCTCTGATCTACTGGGCCCCTCAGAATGTCTGAACTTTCCTTGAGGGGTTCAAGAACCCCCAGCTGCCCTTCTTCACCAAAGGAGTAGGAGGGCAGGTCTTGGTGAGGCCCAGTGAGCATCTCCACAAATATTTATTATGATGCACTGATGCCTTTCCTCTCATGATTAGGGACTATGGTGCCATTGTAATTACAGTGGTGCCTCAGTTCACAAACTTAACTGTTTCAGTACTTGTGGTTGCAAATCAAATTGGATGAGAACTGAATCAAATTCAATGGTTAAGTTCAGTGTTGACCTGATGGGGAAATTTGATTAGGTTCTCATCCAATTTGGCTTATGACCAGAATTGTGGAAAGAACTAAATTTGTGAACTGAGATAGCACCGCACCAGGAGTAGGTCTAAGTAATAAGTTACTACTTCAAAGTATTCTACACATGAACCTGCTGTCCTTGCAGCTAACCCAGTTAATCAGACACTCAAGGCAATTCTAGCAGTTTAAAAATATGGTCTTTTGGGGGGAGGGGACATTGGGGACAGAACCCAGGGCCTTTGCCCTGGACCACATTTTCCATCATGGGGTCTCACTAAGTTGCTAAGTTGCCCAGACTGGTCTTCAATTTGCCATCCTCCTGCCTCAGGCTTCCAGGGTGGTGGATGTATGGTCAAGAACCCCCATCCTCCATTTAGGGCATATTCTTTATCAACAGTATTGGCCCTACATGAGAGCCAACCATTTTATCTGGAGCTTCCCAAAGTTTGGAAAAAGAGTGACTGGCTTCAATTCACCTACGGGTGGTACAATGTCTGTTTCCTCCTAAGAGAGTTTCAAAGTTAGTTTAGTTTATTTATGATTTTCACTTTATATATTTTCAATTTATAAGCTCGGCCTTTTGAAGATGTGGTTCCTTGGAATCTTTCTGTGTTCTGTAGTTGATTTTTTTTTTTTTACTCTGTTCATTGACTTGATTGCTGAAATACATTTGCAATATCTTAAAGAGAACTAATGAAAACAAAATTCTCACAGCACTATCAAAGGCAGAATTTCTCTGCTGGGCTTAAAAAAACACTTTGAGAAGCCCCAAAATTTGTGGCCTCTAGGTGCAGGAGGGCAGGGAACTACTGTCTTACCCTTTTCTGAGTACTTGGCATGTCCAAAAGTGAATACGTGCAATAGAAAACCTTCAAATAGCAGTCGATATCAATGGGATGTGGAATGTGCTGGGTATCGAAGTAAAACTGTTCTTTGAGCACTTATCTGGCTTCCAAAGAAATGCTCATCATAAGGTCTGCACACCAGAAATACTGACTGTTAAGCCCCCCCATTCCACGCATATGCACACATACACATATATACACAAAACAGTACACCGTGTAGATGTTCTGGATTTGATGCCTCCTGCAGCCAAGCAAACTCTCATGACACCAAGCCTTTTGATTTTACATTAAAAAGCTGCATTTATTTCATATAAAATATTCTCTAGTGTTCATCACCAGCTCCACCCATAGAAACAGACAAAATTAGAAAAGGTCCCGAGGACCCCCACACCTACGCACACAGTTCCGGGTATGGACGGCACCTGCAGCTCTCCTTCAAAGCCGTATCTTTTTTAAAGGCTTCTGTATTTGGTTTTGTGACTCATGGAAATTTGAGATAGCAGAGGGTCAGGAAAGGCTGCTGAGGTGAGTGCATGGGTCACAGATGTGCTGACTTGTAGATGCTGCTAAAGGAAGAGGCAGCAGAATTCAAGGAGACAGGGAACTGTAACGCTGTGTAGGGGACATGTCCCCAGTTCCGCTTCCTTCTCTTTGGAGGTCGCCCTTCCCCTTCTCTGTGGGGCCTGGTGTCCTCACTCCAAGCACAGTGTCCCCCAGTGTCTGCCATCACAGGAGCAAGGATAGCAGTGGTATTCGGTCCCCTCAAACAGGGTCAGTCCCAGGAACAGTGCTGGAGAAGGACGCTTCTGACCACGGTGGCTGGAAGAGGTTATGCGCGGTGCAGCTTTGTGTCTTCTCCTCTAGCATATGGAGAGAGATACATTTGGAAGTTCTTTTTAGTTGTTGTTGTAAATAAATTTGTGCATGTCTGAGATACATAATACGATGTTTTGATATACATATACACTGGGCAATCATTGCCACAACTAACACGTCCATCACCTCATAAAGTTACCATGTGCACGCGTGTGTGTGTGCCTGTGTGCATGTGTGTGCGTGCGTGCGTGTGCGTGTGTGTGTGTGTGTGTGTGTGTGTGTGTGACATGTGAGAACACTTATGGTCCACTCTTTTAGCAATTTTCAAGCATCCAAAACAGAATTTCTGACTGTGATCATCATACTCATCCTGTGTGAGAAAACTCTGGACCTCTTCACTGACATTTTACTGTTTCCCCCACGCCCCCGGCCCTTGAGCACCTGTGTTCTGTCCTCTCCTTCTCTACGTTTGATTCCACATATTAGTGAGATCACGCCCACATAAGTGAGATTGTAGGGGGTTCTTCATAGCAAGCAGAATAAGAGTAGCATGTCCTGGTGTTACCCGGTCTTGCACCATCCTTTGGTGGTGGGACCTGTTCACCGGCTGAAGTAAACACTGGCACTGCTTATGCTTTTGCCCCAGCAGTTTGCAGTAGCTCTTGACATTTACACTTAACAATCTGAGTAGTGCTGGCATCAGGCCCCCGGGTACCTGCTTGCAGACCCTGCCCACTTGTGCGCACTCTCCTCGGGCACCTGCATCCTGCAGCTCTCTGGCCACTCTGCTTTCTCCCATTCCGGAATCAGCCTGTGGCCATGGCTCCTACCAACTCCTTCCCTTCCCCAGCCAGGCACAGAATTTTCCTAGGCTACTTTCAGTCCTATTCGTTTCTCTCCTTTCCTGGCTTCTTTTGCGCATCTGCCTCTACCTCATCATTAGGAGCTTGTTACACAGCCCTTCCTTTCCTGCCAGCCCCTGGCCCTGCTTTATTTTTTTTATAACACTTACACTCCTTGACATACTATATATGTTGTGTACGCACGTGTATACATAGACTTCGGGGGTTTTTTGTTGGTTAATTGTTTTATTGAGCACTAAAGTGACAGCTCCAAATTGATGGAGACTTTTGCACATGGCTGTATCTCAGCACCTGGTACCTAGCAAGTGGTAGATGTCCATAAATCTTTGTGAAATGAACTAGCTCTGTGCTACCCTCTGATTATCTAGATGCTTTGGAAATCTGTTAAAGTGTGTCTTGTCTAGTACTTCCTCTTTGGAGACTCCAGAACAATTGATTTGTGCTGCTTTGACAGCTCTTATAACTCATTCCACTGATGTCTCCTCTTCAATGCGTTCCACTGCCCATTGTGAAGTTGAAAGCAGGTGTCAGTTCGTACTCATTTTTGTGTCCTACCAGCTCCCTGTCCATAAAGTCCCTTTTCATGTTAGACCTTACGATTCGCTGAATTTCCTGGGTATCTGGTATCTCTCCAATTAGTCCTCACATGAGTATGAACAGAGATTTTCTTTGTAATACTTTTGTGTCCCTAGAAGCACCAGGCATGCAAAATTGTTCAGGAAAGTACCCTGCCTTGCGGGAAGGACCTAACATACACACCAAGGCATTAATACCATGACCATGGCTTCTCATCCATGGAAGAGCATCCGAAGAAGTGGTCTGGCCTCTCTCCCTCCAAAGCACAGGCCTGCATTGCCCTGAGGCTTGCATACCTCCACAGATTTGGGCCAAACCACCAGAGTGCACAGACCTTCCAGATTCATTTCTCTCACATCTCCGAAAACATAATGCAACCACCAACTGCTGTTGGGCTCTTGCTACCATGCCAGGAACTGATTTAGTGCTTTGCATATATTTCCTCAATTAATCCTTACTTGAGGCATGGACTGTTTTATCTTCCTTCTACACAGTGGAAACTCTGGCACAGAGAGATTAAGCAACTTGCCCAAGGTCACACAGTGAGTAATTGCTGGGGCTGAGGTTCGAACCCAGGCTGACAGCAGCAGAACCTCCATTCATAATCTCTTTGCCTCACTACTACCATATGATCTGGTAATATGTGCAGTGACAGAAGTTCTAGTGGCCAGGTTAGTTTGCTGTTTGATGTCACATCCATAAAGGTAGTATCATATAATGTGATTAGATAATTTAAAAGTAAGAAAATCACAGACTGTAATCAAGTTCCTGTTTAGCTGCTGTGTGCAGGGGATGCAGGTTACTGTGGGCCACCCAAACCCCAAATCCTCATGGTCGGGGCTTCCAAAACAAGCAGAAGTCTGCCACTGTTTGAAATCTGCTTCTCCACTCCATGTTTGTGATTTTACCATGACCTCCATGTGCGTTAGCATTCCATGAATGGACCAGTACATAAGAACAGTTGTCCTATAGGGTGAGGTTTTTATCTTCCCTCTCTTGTCTTTGCTGTTAAAACCGCACGTCTAACAGAATGAACTGCTCCATATAATGGGTGTAGCCTGGAAAGTAATTCCGTGGTCTGTAGTACTTGATGGCAGTGCTTCTTGGATGTCAAAAGGATAAAGGTGCAGTTTTCTGCTTCTAATTTTATTCTTAGAAAATGATGGTACTGAGCTATCCATACAGTGCTCCTGTGGATTAATTCCAGTTTTTTCTTTTGTAGAGGAGATTTAAGGGAAGTCTTAATCTGCTTTATATTTAACTCTTATCTCCACACTATGAATTAAAAATAGAATACCGGACTTTGTCTTGCCTCCTCAGACACAAGCCTCAAGTTATTCCCGGAGAAGGACGGGAAGAGCGGTTCCAGGTCTCCGGGAGGTTTTTTGCTCCTTTTGCTGACTTTGCAAACACCTGCCTCTGGCTAATTTTCCATCCAAGAGCCACACCTTACCCTGCCCCCGAGATGAGTAGTCTACAGTCTATGGTTTTTGAATGACATTTAACATTGCCCCCAGCTCCGTTTTATTTGTAAAAGCAACTCAATTCTGAACCCTTTCAGAATTTACAATTTTAAAATTTTCTTTATCTTCTAGTTGTTTGTGTGTGTGTTTCTTCTAAATTCATGTGGAAGGTGGAGAGAGAAGTAAAAGGGCCTTTATTTTCTTGCTCTTTAGCTGGCAGAAATTGCTCTGGTGCATCCCCTGGGCGTTCCTCGTCTCTGCCCTGCTCTTCCCTCCCCACACCTTCCATGTCCTAGTCCTCTTTCTCTCCCCCAGTTCCCAATGTCAGAGGCAGGAGGGGAGGAGGGACAGGTGTCAGGGCTGCGCCTTCGTACCCGCCCCGCCCCCTTTCCTTCCCAGAGCTTCAGAGGGTTGACGTGGCTCTGTTCTTCCAAACTCCGGGTTTTCCGATGTGAGGAGAGAGCGGTCAGACGTGCATGGGCCTGGAGGGCTGATTCCTTATGAAGAAGACTGAGGCCTTTATGAAAGAGGCTTAGGGCAGCCTGTGTCCATCTCACCCTTCTGCCTCTTGCAGAGTAACGGAATATCTAAGCACAAAGACACAGTGTTCCTTCCCTTGGGCAGACAGCACCCTCTGAGACCAGGCGACCCAATCTGCTGGCACCTTGGTTTTACACTTTGAGAAATAAATTTCTGAATCTCATAAATGTTTAGTTTAGTATCGTGTTACAACAGATTAAGACAAGAGTCACTCATCTAGTAACCGATCATCTGATCAGTCTAGATCAGAAAGGATTAGAAACCTCTATGGAAACTTTTACAGCTTTGGGGTTCTGGCATCTCCAACCCAGCCAACTTAGCATAGCTCACGAATGTTGAGTCTTGTCCTAGCATAGGGACAAAGTAGACCTGCGCCTCAGGCACACTGGGCAAATGCTTTACCACTGAGCCACACCCCCAGCTCACCCCTCACGGGCAAACTTAAAGCCACAAGTTCCAAGTCACAATGGGAAGGAGCGTTGGTCCCTAAGCCATCACTTAGCATTCCCTAGAGTCATCTGACCAAGTACATGAGCTCTGAACTTTGCGTGAATTAAGAAAAACTACTTTGTTAAGCTAGATGGTTGTAGCTCTCTTGTGCATACTGTGTGTGCTCACACATGGGTACACACATGTGCACTGAGTTGTATCCTGTGATCTCTGTTGTAACATGTATTTTTTAATGTAGATTTTGGTCAAAAACATTTGAAAGTTACTGTCCTGGACACTGAGTATTTCAATATCTGTTGTGTTGCTCATTATAGAGACAGAATTCTAGACCCAAGTGAGAGCTATTGAATCAGGGTCTGGGAGTCTGGGAATCTTTAACATGTTTAACAAACTCTGTAGATGAACCTTCTGAACATTAAAGTTGAAAAACCACTTTAGCTCTGGCAGAGGTAGAAATGTTTTCTTGGCAGCCCCGAGGCTGTTTAAACTACCAAGCTTCATACCTATTTTCTTTGGTCACTTTCCAAATTGTGAGTCTCTCCCTATGCCTCCCTCCACGTTACTCTGCATAATCTTATCACAATAACGTTCTGTACTGATTCGCATAATCCTTTCCGTTTGTAAGAACACCTCCCACTCTCCTTCTTCCTGAGCACTTTGTCTGCCCTCTACAAGGCCCGCTGCGTAATTATCAAATGCTTCAGTCTGCGCAACCTTTCTCTGTCATTTTCCTAACCTCTCGGCTCTTCCTTGAGTTGCCTGTTCTGCTCTCCACTAAAACGGGAGCCATTTGCTTTCCAAACATACTGTCTTCCCCTCGGAAGGGGTAGGCAAGGGGACAAAGTTCCCTCCTTAGGATTCACTGCCACTTCTCAATCATGGTTTCCCCACCCTTTGGTCAGGCCTTTCTCAGGTAGGACCCGATGGCTGAAAGTAACAATATTCAACTACCAGAGCCTAAGCATTAGAACATGTATTACCTTATATGACAAATTGAAGGTGGAGCAATAATGGGCTAAATTCAACAGGTCTTCCCATCTCTCTGCTGTATTTTTTCTACCATGTTGAATTTTATCCCCAGACTTTACCCCTATGGCTACAGGGCAGCTGCAGCAGCTCCAAACGTCACGTGCCTCACACTTACGTCTGTATTAGTCTTGTATAGCTTTTGTAACAAGTGTTGTAAACCTGGTGCTTAGAATAATAGAAATTTATACTCTCTCTTATTAAGGTGTTAGCAGAGGCCTAGAGCCTCTGAAGGCTCTACAGGAGAATCTGTCAGCTTCTCTCAGCTTCTAGTGGCTGCAGCGTTCTTGAGCCGCATCATTGCAGTCTCGGCCTCCATCGTATTGCTCCTCAGTCTCTCGGTCTCTGTCTCTGTTTCTGGCCCATAAGGAAAACTTGTGATTGCATTTAGGACCCACTTAGACGATTTCAGGTTGCAGGGGTTGTTACCTGATACCACTTGGGGTCATTATTCAGCTTAACACAGTGTCCAGTAATAGGATGGGTGATTTCTGCTCATCTGTAACTTACTAACAGGGAGAAATTCTTGACTAGATGCCCCCTGGGGTATGGCTCCCTAGACCTATGGGCCGGGGTTGGGCTGTGAATCTATGTATGTGGCCTCTTGGGGAGGAAGTGAAAAGAGAGTGAGGGACGATGTCTGGTTAGAATCCACCCAGGTCTGCCTCAGGACTCCCTCAGGGGCCTCTTGCAGCTCCTGTCCTTAGGCCACACACCCTCTGCCACTCCACGGCATGGTTCTCTTTTGGTTTTCTGCTCACTGCTCAGACCCGGAGGACTGGCATTTTCTTCCTAACTGACCCCGCTCATCACTGGCCCCTCAGCTCTTGGACCTCTCATTCTCCAGCGATAGTCTTACTCCTCGTCTGCCTTCATCCTCACAGCTTCACGCTGACCCTGAGCTGTGCTGAACCTGCCCCTTCTCTAAAACCAAGAGCAGACAGCTGCCCCCTGCCAGGTCCTTCGTGCTTCCGGCTTACTCTCAGTTACTCACAGCACCCCTCCCCAGGCGGCCTAGCCATTGAGCACCTTTGTCCTGAGTTCAATCCTATCCAAAGATAGTGCCTGTATCCTAAATTCTTTTCACCGCTGGCCCTTGGTCCTCCCGTTAAAGTTATCGAGCAAAAGCCCAATCCTGCCTGAGCCCCACTGTCTACTGCACAGACATTTGCACTGGCCTCAATTCCCATCCCTTCACTCTCAGCAGGTAGCTTTATTTCACATTCACAACTAAAACAGAAGACACCTGATAGAAACCACCGATTTCCCACCACTAATTTGGTTGCCCATGTACTGTTAACCTTCTTCTATCCTTATTACAGTGGAGCAGAATTTCTATCTCTAAGGGGGGTCTGTTTCCACTAACTTAAGTCTGGAGGATTCCACACCCTGTTATCTTTCCCAGTTCCTGCTTTCCTCTCCCTGACAGAGCTGGTAGAGGCTGAGGGGCAGGTTGGGGTGAGAAGAAGGAAAGATACCTCAGCTACACACAAATAACTTGCTCAGTGTTTGGTAATATTTAAAACCATCTTTTCTCTCTTTGTTTTTCTCCCTCTTTTTCTCCTCTACGGCTTCTGCTTCTGTGCACCTTTCATTTTGTTTAGAAACCGAGTCAGAGGAGGAAGACCCTCAAACTCTGTCTCAATACCATCAAACATCCGTCCTATCTCCTATATTTTCTTTCTGCTTTTTAAAAGAAAATATGAGAAATAAAAAGAGTACTTTTTGTTTCACTACTTTCCATAGGGAATAGAAAACATCCTCTGGAGGAAAACCTGGTTATTTGTCTCAGGGTTTGGCTTGAACAGAAAACAGAATCTTGCCAAAGGTGGCCAAAAAAGAAGTATATGTCCTTGGCACATTCCTGAAAGAATTAAAGTCAGCATACAGTAGAGATACCAGCTTATGTGTTTACTGCAGCACTTTCATGATCGCTAAGATACGGAAACACCCTAGGTGCTCACAAACACATGAATGAAGAAAATGCAATATATACATGAATATTATTTAACCATAAAGAAGAACAAAATCACGTCATATTCCAGAAAATGGATAGAACTGGAGGCTATCATGTTAAGTAAAATAAACCAGATTCAGAAAGATATGTATCACATATTTTCTCTCACATGATGATTCTAGAAACATAAAAAAATCTTAAAAGAGAGTTGACAGGGAAGTAGGAAGGAGACTATTTGAGAAGAATAAGAGGATGGGGTGGGGGAAGAAAGATGAGAGAGGAATGACCTAAATGTGAGGTGAGATCAAAATATACAGTGAATGTGTAAATGTAAAAGATTTTTTATAGTACAAGGTTCGTTAATTCCCTCTGTACATTGAACACCCTTACCCATTCTTCTTGCCATTTTCTGAAGCAGTTCTCAAAATCTTTTTTGCATATCTTTAGAAGATGTGATTTGAAAAATACACACACACACACACACACACACACACATGATGAATGCAGCTCTAAGTGCCACCCACAAGAAAAGCAGACTTATAAAAACATTATGGTGTGTGTTCAACCATCTTGTTCATCAGATCTGATACCACGGACTTCTGGCTGTTCCCCAAAGCCAAAACGATGACACAAGCTAATTGTTTTGAATCAGTTCAGGACATGAAGGCAGCCACAAGAACTCAACTAAAGACCCTCACAAAAGAAGACTTCCAGAACTGCTTCAGACGTTGGCAAGGATGATGGGTTAAGTGTTTAGAAGCGAGGTAGAGTATTTTGATGGGAATTAATGGCAATGTGTCTTTTATTGGAATAATTTTTAAAATTTTTAAAATTTTTTTATTTTAAAGACAAGAGAATGAAAACATCTTAACAGACACACATGCATTTACAAAATGACACAAAAACAATACAAGCAATACAGAATCTCAGATAGGATAGCATCTTGTCTAAAATTTAAACATTATTGCATTTTTAATAACACTTCATGTACTATATTCACATACAAATATGCTAAAAAAAACAGGCCCTTTAGTCTGTATAGCTAATATGCATTATAAAAAGAAGTACTTTGGGATGATTTCGTCCCTCACTCTGCCCTTTTACTTTGCTGCCCCAGAGGCAATTCAGTGCAGCACACCTGATGGAGTGTTCTCCTGCTTAAAATCCCCCAGGGGGCTCCCATCAGCTTTATCTGTCACCTGTGGTCTGTCACAGTCCCTCTGGCCCCCTGTGGCCTTGCAGTCACCCAGGTTACTCCAAGCTCCGTTCACACATTGTTTTCCCTGGACTGTCCCCCGCCTCGTCCTAGTACATAGCCACCTCTCCGGCTCAGCTTAGGAATCTCTTTGTCCTCTGTGGAGTTTCCTATTCCCTCTTACCTCCCTTCTTCACACACATTTCCTTCATTGCTATCCCCGTCTAAGGACATATCAAATGTTGTCCTTTACCACAAACTATTTTGTTTGTGTCCTCGGGCCTTGACTTGACTGTAAGCTCACAGGAGGTAGGTGGTGTTCTGGCTCACTCCTTCACTGCCCTAGCAATCCTCCAACACTTCTTTTAAGCTAAAAGAATCAATTACAACAGAAATAAAACCAAGCTCCTAAGTGTGTCTGCCCTTCCCCAAATCATTCATATTTGAAGCTTTGCTGTCCAGGCACACAGAGCCTCCCCCTACCACTGTTTTTTGAATGAAAGGAGGAATGAACACCCGTCCACAGTGGCTGTCCTCAGCAGTGGTACAGCTGACCATAAATCTGAGTTCAAACACCCGTCCACAGCCGGCACTTCCTCAGTCCGAGGCTGAGCTGCTGTGTGCTCCCTCGTGGTTTATTTTTGCTAACTCACTGTCTAAGTCTTCAGTCTCCTCCAGGTCCTGTTTACTTTGACTATTCGAAGCTCTGTTCTTCTGCTGGTGCAGTTTACATTTGGAGGAAGTTTTCCCACTGCCTGAGCAGTATAAATTGGTTTCCAAACAGTCTTGCCCACAGTCTCCATTAATATTGTACTAGAGAGCAAGGCAGGACCAAATATTCAGAGTAGCAGGAGTTACTTTTTGGGTTGGTTGAATATGACGAAGGAGCTGAGGACAAAGGGTAATTTATTCCAGAGGAAGTCAACACCTTTGCTTTGCACGAGCTCTTGCAGTTGAAAAATAAGGCTGGTAATTGGACTTGCTTTATGAAAATCTCATTAGCATTAGCATATAACTAAAATGCACAGCTCCATAGTTAATTGCAATCCTGCACTGCGGTTAACAACTACAGTGATGACATTTGCATATTGCACATAAAATTAAAAATGCATGTCAGATAGGTGCTCTTTCAGGGAAAAAAAAATCCTTGAATAACATTGCATTCACTACAATAATCAGAAAGATTTTGAATTTGAATGGAAATTATATGTATAGTATGAGCTTTAGAAAGACAGGGGAGCCTGATCAAAGAGGAGGGGAAACTAAATCTGAAACACTGTATAGTCAAAACTCTAGCAGCTGGAATCTTCAAGGACAGGGACGTGTAATACTGAACTGCGTGTTCTTTGTGAGAATGTAACCCTTTCATCGGGAAGTCTCTTTGCAGACATCAGTCTCATCTTGGTACTTTCCTCTAAACCATAAGCTCCTTGAGATCAGGGACTTGATCTTTTTAAACCTCCGTCTGTCGCTCACAGTGCTAAGCATATAGCAGACATTCCATTAGTTGCAGACATAACCAACTCAAGCCCTCTCTACGAAAACCCATGTAGTGAAGTGGTTCAGAGTGATGTCTCCCCAGCTGTGTGATGCCTGGGTCTACCATGTCTCTGAAGTCTGTTATCTCAACCTCCTTAAACCCCCATTTCCTCTATGGAGTGAATTCTGCCTCGTAAGGATTCTGAGAGAATTTAGAAACATCATGCATGTAAAGTCCTCAGCATGATACAGAGCCCGGCATCTTGCAAGTGCTGCATTACTGTTGTCACTGCTGTTTGGGGTTAAAGGTGGTGGGAAAGAGCAGGCTGAAGCTGAGGTATGAACCAATTCCTATGTCAGGCCTGAGGCTGACCAACCACAAGCGAGAACAAAGTTATCGTGAGTAATATTACTCGCTGTGAGAGCTGACCACTTATGTTCTATTTCACTAAGAATCAAAGTGAGACCCTGAAAAGAGGACAGCGTGGAGGAAGACAATAATACCCCTCTGGAGGTGGGGGGCACTCAGGCTTGGTGCAGGAGGGTCTTCCATGACCTCGCCTTGTCCCTTTTCAGGAGACAACAGTGGTCAGGTTAGAAAGGCAGAAGGGACGAGAAAAGCTTTCTGCGGTAGACTGGGAGATGCCATTTATCCGCTCGTCTGTTCACCATGTAGCTAACGTTGTCCTGCCCGTGCCTGTGCCATGCACTGTGCTAGGAACACTGAGGGGCACCAATGACCACGGATGTGAACCCAAACAGTACACAAGTGGGAATTCTGGGCTGGGGAAGACTCAGATCTAGAGGTGAAGATCTGGGTGCCACCAATGTGGAGACGTGTGGGGATTCCGGACTCAGGGGAGCTCCCTGTGGCTGCTGGCCGGGTTGGGGGGCGGTGGGGGGCTCTCCCACTTAGGGACGGGAAAGGAATTGCTGCTGCTGAAGGAAACAGAAGAGGAGATTGTGACAGTTAAAGGACTGTGTCAACGTGAGTAAGAAATGTCAAACTAAACTGGATCAGCATAGTTCTGGTTGTGGCTGAAGACAGAAGACCCAGCCGGGATGTGAGCGACATCATCCCACAGGCTTGCCACCTGCGTGAATTAAAAAGGGGAATGCAGAGGGCAGTCTCACTTCTGTTCCGTCGGAGGGGTTCCAGTCTTCACCTTCGCTTTGGATGTCATCTCCTGGCTTCCAGCTCACACACTTCAGCCTCACGCAGACATGACAGCGAGCTCCGGCCTTTGACCTGGGACTGGATCTCGTGGCTTTCCTGCGCACAGACAGCCCTTTTGTGCTCTTCCACCCCTGACTTTGCAGGCAAGCATTGTAAGCCTTCCTTGTAGGTGCTTGTACACTTACATGGCTTGCGTTAAACCTGTGTTTCTACTGAGCATTGACTGATACAGGCGGGCAAGGGGAGAATCAGGGCAGAGCGGCTTGGGAAGGAGAGAGTTTCAAACTGGCGTGTGGGAGTCAGCAGTCAGCTCCGTGAAAGGCCCGTGAGGGCCATCACTCACGACCCTGTGAAGTGCCACGGATAAGGTCACCCCAAGGGGTGGAGAGCGAGAAGGCAGGAGAACACAAAGGAAAATTCATCCTGTGCTTCAGCGTCCTCATCCTAGGGGGGCCCAGCTCATTCCAGACTCAGAAAGTTAGATCTTCTGCTTAAAGTCAGTCCTGGAGCCTCCAATTCAGAGCGACAGAAATGGTAGAAAGGGTCAGAAATCACTACTGCAAGTCAAAGCTTTGAACCAGATTGCCCTGGCTTTCCTTAGTAAGTTAATAACTCGCAAGTCTTTCCAATTAGAAACAAAGAAAATTTCACTAGTAATCTCTTTAAGCCTAATCCCCCACTATTCAACGTGAACACGCTGACTCTCCACATGTTGCTGGATTCAGTCAGGGCTGGCTCCAAAGACAGGCCTGGCTGGGACCCAGGAGCACAGAGGGGTGAATAAAGTGGGGTGTAATGTTACCACTGCTACTTGCTGCCCTTCTCCAGGGGGCCACTGCGCACTTGCCTCCTGTGGGCCATGGTTTGCAGAGCCAGAGTCCAAGCAAAAGCAGCATTGTCTCACAGCTATAAATCACAGATTGTGCTTGTGGAGTTTGCTTTCCTGCTTCTCACTCGTGTTTTTCTTGTTCTCCTGGCACAAGGGCCTTTGCTTCTAGAACGGCTGCTTATCTCAGCTGACTGCTATGTGCAGATACTGGACTCTTTTCTGTTGTTCTGAAAAGTCACAGAAAGGAAAGAGCTTGTGATTCTTCCTGATGCTATGTTAAACTTACCAGCACTATCTATGTCTCAGGGACCTACACTTCCTTAAAACCCAGGCCAAGTTCGGCAAATGTCCCCCTTGGGCACACATACTCCATTTACCTCCTTCTATACCCTTCGTAGGTTTGTAGCCCACAGGACTTACTGTTAAACCTTCAACCCTCTCCACCTGGAGGCTTTGGGTTCCTGAGGCTTCTAGCTCAATGGGATCCACAATTTCATGTGTGGCACAGGAGAGGTGCGTACATGATCTCTCATGTCTTGATGAGGGGTTGTGGGGAGCTGAGAGATCTCTGACCAGCTGCCTCTTATACTTGATGGGGCATTGACAGCCTCACTGTGGGTCAGCACTGTCTCTGTGCCTTTTTCTCCCTGCCAGGCTTTGCCAGAGAGAGCCACACCATCTCCAAAGATGCCATGTTGGCATCTCTGTCACATGCTGTTTCATAGCAGGCCCCAGCACCACAGGACTGTCTGAAGTGTATGCCTAAGGGTTTATCCTGTCCACCCTGCTTCCTCTGCAGCTCATCAGAAAAAGGAGCTGCCTGCTTATCCTGCTGTCAGGCACTTCCCATAAACATCTGGCCCAGCGAACTGTGTTGTGGCAGGCATTTCTTTAGTACCAACAGACTGGCCCTTTTCCAGGTTCTCATTGTTGGCCAGTCCATCTTGCCAGTGAGTGCTCAGGGTGAGTCAGAGGTGATGCTAAGGAAATCTTGGGCAGGTCATGACAGCAAGGGCAGACCCATGCCACCAGGACAAAGGGGCCTGCCCTCTGCTTACGAGGGCTGCAGTGAGTTCCCAGGTTCAACGGCTGTGTTAGTGCAAACAGTATTGAACCCCACTCAGTTAGTGGCATGGACTCATCACTGGGCTGGTCTGTCAGAAGCACAGAAGCAGAGGTTCATTTCTGTAGGAGTTATGGCCCATAGCCCAGCTTCTTAATTGGGTTTAGTTTGAAAATAAATGCTTCACTGGACAATGACACTTGTTAACTTTTTCTGAAAAACATTATTTTTTGTTTTGCATAGGCTGATGTGTAACTAATAATCTTATCATTAGTTCTGAGCTCTGTGCTAATTATTTGAAGTTGTCTGGCATCTTTTGTGGGTGCTGTTTGCACACAGCAGCAGCAGCTGGTGGATGACTGCATCGGGGACACTAGATGATGCCTACACTCAAAGACCTCACATTTCTTAGGAACCAGCTTCTGGTCTTCTTATGTCCTGACTGAAGCCATTGACAGAGTCAGAAAAAAGAATATTCTATAAAACCTTGCCAGCTCTGTGGTAATGAAGTCACTCAGACCTCCCCACAGCTGAACTAAAGTGGCCATGAAACTGTGGGGTGACCTTGGAAACTTAGAGACATTTGGGGGAAGCTGAGTCACCCCACATTCAGACCCCTGGTGCTGTCAAGATGGTGGCAGTGGGTGATACAATAGAGTTCACTGTGATGGGGCCTGGACAAAGGGCCAACCACGGGACTGTTTTCCAAGAAAAGAGAATAATAAGCAACTTCTAGTTACTTCTTCTTGGAAGGAATTTCATAATGGAAAATGCTTTTCCACTAAATAGGATTTTATCTATACAGAAGTTCATTGCTTGTGACTATCGGGGTCCATTCCCATTGGCATCTTAGAGCTGGAAAGTGACATTTGACATCATGAGTTTTCTGAGCAAGAAATATCTTTTCTTCATACTGGTCAAATGCCAAGTCATTAATTGCCAACCAATAAAGATACAACCATGAGATGAAAATAATTAACAGTTTTAATTACTCTGAAATTCTAGATAGAAAATTTTACATTCAGTTACACCTGAGGTAACAGAAAATTCCAAGGGGCTGTTGAAGTTCTTTGGCCAAATCAGAACTTAGTTTATTTAATATTCCTTAGAAGTGGGTTATTTAACATTCCTAAGCAGTGGATTTTTGGCTAGGAATTGCACATATATTTGCTATACAAAGGTTTGTTTAGTTTAGTCTCAACTGAATTATAATAAATGAAATGAATGTGTGTGTATGTATATTTATCAGTTTAATATACTAATCAAAATGTACAAATGTATTTTCAAAGACACAAATCTTATGTGTGGGTAAAAGTATTAATTAGTATATAAAATTTAAAAAATTCTAGCTATGCCAACATTTTATGCCACCTCAATGCAGAATATAGCCTAAGAAAATAATAAGTTAAGTGAAATGAAAAACTATTGGCTGGCTATACAAAAGGTCAGCAGTTCAAGATGTGGAATCTGGCTTATTTCTTTTCCATGCCCCAATCATGTTTATAATCTTGTTATATAGTCAAGGTTTTCCCCACATAGAAAACATTGACAACATTTTCAACCCATTATTACTCACGGAAGCATAATGTAAATTCTGTGTATGCTTGAATAGTTGTTTGGAAATTGTCTTTTACATTGCTATTCAGAGTAAGAAGTTACTTTGTAAATCTCATATGTTTTCCTTTACAGATAAGATAAATACACACATACAGATATGGTCTCTTACTATGGTCTAATTTATAATTTTTAAAATTTCTATGATGATGCAAAAATAAAAATGCATTCAGTTGAAACCCATATTTAAAATTTTGAATTTTTATATTTTCCTGTGCTAGTGATATATTTATTATATTCTCTTGTGATGTTGGATGGAGGTAGTGAACCTCAATTCCCAGTCAGCCACATGATTACAAGGGTAAGCAACAGATAGTTGTATTGCTAAGCTATGAGACCTAGCACATCAAATGTACTAAGTGCATTTTCAACTTACAATATTGTTACAATTTGAATCTGAAATGCTCCTAAAGGCCATATGTTGAAGGTTTAGTCCCCACAGTGGGGCACTATTGGAAGGTAGTGGACCTTTAAGAGGTAGGGCCTAGCGGGAGGAAGTTAGGTCATTGGAGGCATGCTTTTAAAGAGGACATTGGGACCCCACTTCTCTTTCTTTCACTTCCTGGCTACCAGGAAGCAAGGGTTTCCTATGCGACACTCTCCCACCAAGAGAGGCTTTAATAGTTGTTTGGAAACTGTCTTTTACATTGCTGTTCAGAGTGAGAAGTTACTTGTAAATCTCATATGTTTTCCTTTACAGATAAGATAAATACACACCATAGGTCCAAAGTCAATGGAGTCAACTGACCATGGACTAAAACCCTGAACCAAGTAGCCTTTCTTATAAGTAGCTACCTCAGGCATGTTTTCATAGTGACTGAAAGCTAACACAGGTATTATGAACATCTATTTATCTATCATCTATCTATCTATCAAATCTACTTCTGTGTGTGTGTGTGTGTGTGGTGTGTGTGTGTGTGTGTGTGTTTACCAAGGACTGGAAATTCTAAGTCAGCTCAAATGTTGGTCTGAGGAGGCTGAAGAAGGGTAGAGAAGCAGCATGACAAACTGATGTAACAGATTGCATTTTAAGATGGCATCAGAGATCCTCTTTGTTGTGTATATCTTAAAATTTTATACTGTTTCTGACAAATAGATTAACAATTTATATCTTACAATATTGCATGTTCAAAACAATTCTATTATTGATACATGTTAACTTTACATTTGGGATACTGGGAAAGGGACTTCTAGAACAGTATGGAAAGCAGCTTTCCCCTTCCAATACTGTGCAAAAAATATATGAGCCTTGATTTCCTATCCATGACCATGTGTTGACTCTCATTCATTCTTTCAACAAAATGAACAGAGTAACTAGTATGCCTCACTAGTCTTGGAAATGATGTTTTTGCATTGAAATATGTAACAAATTACTATTAATTACCGAATTAACAGGAGAATCTGAATTAACAATCCGTATAAGAAAGCGGAAAGCTGGGCATGATGGCCCACACCTGTAATCCCAGCACTTGGAAGGCTGAGGCAGGAGGATCTTTGCGAGTTTGAGACTAGCCTGGGTTACAAAGTGAGCTCAAGCCGAGCCTGAACTGCATAGTGAGATCCTGTCTCAAAAAGACAAGGAAAAAAAGGAAAGAAATCAGGAGTAGCTCAGAGCTCCTCTTGAGGCATGTCATAAAAGCCGGCTGTATACAAAGGAAAGTGGACATGCATTTTGTTATCTGAGTAGGCTGCTACTAATCAAATTGCCAAAATGCACCTTGGAACATGGAATAGGTAAAGTCCATTGGCAAAGTAAGAAAGTACATGTTTTCCTTTGGGGAAACAGGTAAAAATAGACTTGTTTTTGAGGATGAAATTTGGCACAGAGACCACAGAGAGGGTCATGAGGTTACATGGTTAATAAAGAGGTGAACACATGATCCAGAAGTTCAGAGTCAGCACAATCTAAATAAAACTGGTCCTAGAGCAGCAGCTGTTTCTCTATGACTAATTTAAGATGTCTCAGAAGCTCTAGAACTGAGGCTGGCAGGTATAAAAAAAAATTACAGATGAAGCCACACGTAGTAGATTTCTAATGTGGAGTATCTAGAGAAATTTGCTCTTTTGGCATTATGTATGTATTTTTTATTGAAATAGAAATACAGTGTATTTCTGTTAACATACTTTATAAAAGTAAGGCTGCTCCTAAAATTGGGAAGTTTCTGAGATGATCTCGTGAATCACTGCTGTTTTGTTTATCCCAACTAGGTGGGGTTGGCACAGAGTTCTAAGAATGATGACGTTTATGTGCAGCAAACCAACTTACACAATCAATCATCGTGAAAAGAGTAGAAGAAATATGTCACCAGTGAATGCCCTGTGACTAAAGTGTGATTTGAATCAGTGAAAGGCTGATTTGGTGTAAAATAGACAATGACTAGATTTTTGCATTTCTCCATGAACCTGTGGTAATGGAGCAAAACCAAAGGTCTTGGAAGTTGAGAATCTCAGCAGCAATAGTTAAACCTTAACTGGAGAGAGCATGCTATCTTGTAATTTTTACTGTGTTAAAGCCAAAGGAAACAGTTTCATAAATGAATGCACCTAAAGAATCCAACACTTCTGCTATGATTTAGATACAATTTCATTGCTATAGAAAATAACCCAGGTAAACTCTTGAAATATCTCCAGGTTCTATGATTCACTTGTCAAGTGGGTGTGTGCATGCATGTGTGCATGTGCGTGTGTGTGTGTGTGTGTGTGTGTGTGTGTGTGTGTGTGTGTGGTTCTTGCATTTTATCCCAATTAGTGACTTTATTCATTTCTGAGAGGTTGAAGTACCAACTATGTAAGAGAAAGGCACAGTGGAACACAGTGGAGACTTGGGGATAGGGGTGCAAGTGTGTGTTTCTTTTACAAGCATTGTTTCTATTGTGAATAATCACGATGCATGCATTTATACTTTTTAAATATATGTAAGCATTATACTGGTTAATAGAGTATTAATTTCAGAATATTGCTGGGTTTATAGAAGCTTTTTGTCACTATGTGTTTTCTTGCTCAACTGAACGCTAAAAGTGCAATTACTATAAAATAGCAAGTCCTCAAAAACTGTTGACATTACAAAGGTTATTGGGAAAATTGAGTTGTTAGATGTGGAAGGACCTCCTTGAGGTTAATTTTTTCTATTTTTTCCTGAGAGAACTATCAGTAAAAGATGCAGCAGGAATATTTTAGGATATTCTAGATTGTATTGGATCTGTTTCCACAAAAATTACATTGCTGCTTTCAATTATGTAGCCCCTAAGGAGGGGAAATTATAATTCTATCAATTGAGAATGTATAATCTTTTAAAAACACATTTAAGATATAAGCCATATGTTAAATTGAGTAAGTAAGGTGCTGGGATAATGTTTTACCTTCAGATATATTATCCCAATGTTTTTAGTCACCCCAAATCAGTAGCAGCCAAAGTGTACCAGAATAAGTTAACAGGTTTATAGTTCCACTGTAGGAGGATGTGGTTTTGACAGGTGAACTCTGGCTAATGCCACCCTGACTGTGTATAGATAATGAGGCGGGACTTTTAGGGAGGTCAAGGAGCTTCCGTTAGCCCTGAGTCACGCAGCTGGGAAGTGGGTTGTGCAGTGGACCCATCTACAGTGTCATCCCTAACTCCAGTGGGGCGGCGCTCTTGTGTGGGCCACGAGGAATGATCCCCGAAGACTGGTGGCGGCCATTTTAATTTGCGCCGTCTTCCTGTCCTCTCAGTGTTGTTTCATTGGTACATTAACAAATACTTCTGGTATGTCAGGAGCTCGGCTACATGGCAGGAGTGCAGTGGTGAGCAAATAGGACACCGTCCAGTGGCCGTGCAATGAATCTGTGATTCTGACCTAAGACAGGCGATGTGAAAGCAAGAACAAGGCCGCGGCGGTGTCATCATACCGGAGGGGCCTGGACTCAGGCGGGGAGTTAGGGAAGGAGTCCCAAGGGGATTGTGTGGGAAAGTTATATCGACAAAAACAGGCAGTCATACGTATGTATGATTATTTTAATTAAAGTCAAATAAAATTTTAAATTAAATTTCTCAGCCGCAGTAGCCACATCCAAGTGATTCAAGAGCTCAGTGGCCACAACTGGCTGGCATCCAGTACAGTAGCACTGGTGCCATGGCGGAAAGTCCTGTGGACAAGCACAGCACCAAATGAGGGACGGAATCGCATGGCAAAGCAGTGAGGGAACGTCATGTGCAAGGGCTCTGTGGAGGGAGGCACGGTTTACACAGTTTAATTTAGAGGACAGGACTGAGATTTTAGCTCATTTAAAAAGACAGGAATGAAAGAAGAGGGCTGATGGGTTGGGAGAAGGCGGAGGAGGGGTGATCACTGCACTGAAAATCCAGACTGAGACACAATATAACACAGTGGCAGGAGCAAGCTGAAGGAGAGTCAGGAGGACAGGAAGTTTACCAGGAGGGGAGAGGAGGTATCACCAGGTGACCTGACCTTGACACAGAGTAGCAGGCTGCAAGAGTGTAGTGGAGGAAAGCCAGGCGTGGTGGCGCACACCTGTAATCCCAGCACTCAGGATGCTGAGGCAGGAGGATCGTTGCGAGTTCGAGACCAGCCTGGGCTACAAAGTGAGCTCAAGGCCAGCCTGAACTGCATAGCGAGACCCTGTCTCAAAAAAACAAAACAAAAAAAAAAAGAGTGTGGTGGAGGAAGGGTGTGGGGAAGGCAACAGGAGACAGTGAAGCACCATCCCTCTCGTGACCCACCACGAGAGAATAAACAGTCACCACAAGAGAGGCCCAGAGGAGAAGTAGCGTCCACAAGTAAAAGCTGGGTTTTTGTTGGAGCAAGAAGATGAAGGGACTATTCAGAGAGTAGGGAGGTTGCTGAATTTGTAGCCACAATAGTTTCAGAAGGCATGGAGGGCTGGGGCCGACGAAGAGGAACAGTAGCCTCATCCGCAGAGCAGTTAGGGATGTGCATGCTGGAGGGCTCATGACCGAGGCACTCTGCTACTCCAGCATTAACTGACACAAAATAAATCGATAGGCCTGGGAGTGAGTGCTGCGAGGAAGGAACTTGGCTCACTGAGCCTGAGCTGAGGCTTTCCTGCAAGACTTTCTGTGCACACAACTACTGGGGAGGTTCATGAGCCAGAGACGCCCCTTGCAGCCCTTGTACAGCTTGGCGTGGTGTTGGCCCCAGAAGCTTTGTCTTCAGTACTTGCCAGAATACTGCCTATCTCAGCACTAGGTGTTAAGAACCCTAAGAAAGACGCATGCTATATGAAGTATAAGGAACTTGAGAGGCTGAACATTAACCTAGTCCCAGAGAGTGGGGCATTGGTAATCTTACAATCTTACACTCTAGAAGCCTGGGGTATGGTAGTCCCAAGAATCTGCAAATGCCATGCAATTTGCCAACTTTCCTGAGTTAACAGCATGTCTTCACAAGTCCCTAATTATAAATCAGAGGATCTTATATCAAATACAGCCACTGAGCGCTACAATTCAAAAACTCTAGTTGTAGCACATCTTCAATTTTTTAACTGTGAAAACTCGCAAAAGTGGCACATTAGCTGTTATTTTTTAACTTCTAACAAAATAGAGCTAGAAGTTCTGTCACAGGATTAATAAATATAAGTTTTTTTGGAAGTTATTTATTATTTCAGTTATATGACAGTTCCCGGCCATTGATAAAAGCAATTTTAATGACTAAACATGAATCAGTAATAATGAGCTGATTGCTACAGTTGCAAGTTTTCCTGGAAAACGTTGTACACTTGCTAAATTTCTTATATGCTAACTAAAAAGAGTTAATAAGATAAGTTCACAGTGGGGCCACATCCTATGGATGCAGACTTAGAAGACAGAGAACGAATCACCGAATCCTTTTATTCTATAGACTTGGAAACTGATACGTCAGCATAGTACAGATTTCCATGGACTTTAATCTCTATTGAAAAACTGTCAAGTAAGACTTGGTACCACGAGTGACAATGGTATTTTAAGCATTAAATCTCTAATATTACAGAATTATACAATCTTAGGCTTTGATTTACTATAAAGTCATCTGGTTGGAATCCCTTTGACAATGATCTGTGCCCTGTCAGCCACTCCTCCTGTTGGGAAAGGCACTGGACTCTACAACAGCCCAGTCTATTCTCAGTGGCTGTTTAAATTGGAGAGTCTTTGCTTGGGTTGGTGTTTCTACCCATATGCTCCGTCTTCCAGAGCCAAAACCTACAAGTGTTTGCCCGCAGTTATGGTTGCTCTAATTCTCTTCTTTCCCAGGAAAGACATCTCTAGTTCTCAGGGTTAAATGTCATATGTGGGGCAAAGGGAAAATAAAGGAGAGAGAAAATGATGTGTTGTCACTAACTGTGGAAACTCAAGGAATTAGAGTTTACTCTGGGCCATTAAATACATACTTCTCCACCTTTTGAGTTAATAACATGTCCTCATTACCTCCTAACTGTAGATTAGAAGATCTTATATCAAGTGTGATCACTAAGTTCTATAATTCAAGGTCTCTGGTTGCAGCACATCCCCAGTTTTTAAACTGAGAAAAGAACAAGCGATCCTGATAAGCAAAATCAAAGGCTGTCAATTGTAACATGAAGGGAAGTCTTAGGACCCAGTCGAACAAAAATGTAGACTTTTTACTTACAAAGACTATATCTCAGATGGGTAAATTAATATCATAATGTATAGACTTCACAATCACTAAAGCACAATATTAGTCAAAACACTATAGCTTTGTAGTACAAAATAAAATTATTACTCATACTTAATTCCATTATTAAATGAAGAAAGAGAATGTATTTTCCTACTGTTTCAAACATTAAAATTTCAGGAAACATCTGCTCTACTAATGTATTCTTAGCTAAGATTTAAATTTTATTTGAGAAAGTTAGATGTGATATTTTTAATGGTGAGGGCCATAAACATATAAATTTACTTTGATTTTAATCTTAATTTAAAACCTAGAAGAAACTCCTTTCTTTATTCTCTACAAAACCTAATATATGGATGGCGTATATTTAAATATCCACTAACATATTTTCTTTCATGAAATCAAAGGATAAATACTTATTTTCTTAACAGAGAGGCAGATAAATATACACATTTATCTGGCAATTGTGGCCATAGATATGGATGTTTGTTCAAAGACTGATTTATGTACAGACAGAAGTATTTTTAAAACAGAGTCTAAGAAACCAGAGACAAATAGATTTGAAATGGAATTTTGTTACTTACAAATTGCTTTGCGTCTGTGGGATTTTCAAGTTCCAACTCTAACTAGATTTGGCTGTATGTAAATTTGCTGTTAAAAGGTTTCAGACTGTTAAGTCTATAGCCTCTTATTCGCCCAAGCATCACACGTCATTTTGCCTGATGAAAACTGGACAAAAGTAGATTCTGTCTAATAGACTGTCCATGGGAAAGGCAGGTCCAGTGAAAACATTTCAGCTAAACATTTGCCATTGTTTGCTAGGGTGATGGTAATGTTGAATTTGAGAGTTGTATGTTTATGCATGTTAAAATTAAATTTGGTAATTAGTTTATTTTATACCACAACCATACAATTTATTTAAAGCCGACTACACATTAGGCATCTTGCCAGGGGTTGGAGGAAATATAAAGATGAATATGATAGTCCTCATTCTACATTGTGATTAGTAAAACCAGTAGCTGAAGAACTAACTATGGTGCGGCATGATATCTTATAGGATATGCAAGTTGTTGTTGTAATATATAACATACTGTAATATAGTAGAAAGATTCAAATACAAGTTTCATGTTGGGTGAGGTCTTTGAAGCTATATACACTAAATCAAGCAGATATTTGTAAAAATTAACAAAAAGTATTGTGAGAAAATTGGCTAACTCTTTTATTTTCCACATTTCTAATTTAAATGAAGTGTATTGCTTTTTTCTTTCTCTCTTTCTAAACATCTTAATTTTCACCAAAAACTATCTGTTGTGGTTTGGCATTTTGCAAGGGGAAAAATGTAATACCAGACACATATTTTATAAGATTATTTACAATAGTCACCCAAAGAATCATATACAAGAGAGTACAGGAAATCTGTCCACATACTAAAGACCAAAGAATCTAAATGAGGGCCTGGATCCCACGGTAATGTCATGCATGAGTCCAGCTGAAGACCTAGAGCCCACAACAATGCATCCCATGGGTCCAGCTGGAGGCCCAGAGCTCATGACAATGTCTCACACAGGCCTGTTTTACAGATCTGTGCTGGGAAGGCCCAAAGGTCAGTGGTGGAATCTAGAAAGTCTGTGCCAGCAGGATGAAGGATCTGTGTTAGCAGGCTGAGGGATCTGCACTGGAGTCAGGAAGTGACACTGAAAGTAAGAACCAGAGTTCCCCTGAAAAGTACCACAGCCATCCTCAGCAACAGTGAGGTCCTAAGCTCCTCTGATGAGGAGCAAAACCAAGTTCCCATCAGGAAAGCCAGTGTGACAAGCTTCCCCAGGAGAGTGAGCCGTGCACCGTCTTTCCCCCCAGAGCCAGGAAGCAATGCTCAAAGTGAGGACCAAAGCTCTGCCAAAGTGAACCAAAGCCATTCTCAGCAACAACAAGGTCCTGAGCTCCTTGGACAATGAGAATAGCCAAGTTCATCAGGAAGTCAGCATGACAACCTCCTCCAAGAGAACCAACAGATCCTTACAGCTTCTAACAGCTTCCAACAGCTTGTCAAACAGCTTCTACCAGCTCCCAACAGCCTCTCTCAGCTACCAACAGCCTCCTTCTTCTTCTCCAATTCTGTCTGTTATGCTGCCAGCAACAATCCTCAGGTGGGCCTCCCACACCCAGCCCCATGCTGGTTCAGTTCAGCTGGGTGTTACAAGTTGACCATCAGTTGTCAATCCACTATACTATCTAACAGCTTTTTCAGAGAACGTCATGGAAGAGATCATTTTGAACTGAGCCTTTGGGAAGTTAGGATTTTCTGAGCAGTCAAGGGGCCGAGTATTATTCTAGGCATGGAACTTGAAGGTGCAACCATGAGGAGGAAGCGTCCTCTATTTGGGGAATGGGAAGCACTGGGCTGATTGTTGGTATGGAGGGGGGCATGGTAACAGATGCAGCCAGAAAGAGTCAAAATTGGGCTGTTAAGGGTCTAAGACTTGTAATATTACTTATTGATTTTCATTTTTATTTGTAAATAGTTTCAAATTTGCATAAAAGTTGCAAGTATAAACAGTGTGGGGAACACTTGTACACCCCTCACATGGATCCACCTATTGGTAATATTTTGCCACATTTGCTTCCTATTTGGTCCTGCTTTCTCATCTGTTCATTGTACATACATATGTATGTGTATATTTATATACACACACACATTTTTCAATATCACTTGAAAGTAAATTGACTACATCATCATACCTTCTTAGATCTACTTTTTCTAAAAATAGGATTATTCTCTTCATAACCGCAGAAGAGTTATCAACTTCAGTAAATTCAGCACTAGTATAATATTGCTTGTCTAACCTGAAATTTCTGTGCCAAGTTTTCAAGTTGAAACAGTAGCATCTTTTATAGCAACTTCCTCTCCTAGCCCAGGTTCCAGTCTGTGATAAAGCATTGCTCTGAGTTGTTGTGTCTGTTTAATATTTCACTGTAGAACATTCTTACAGCCTTTCTATGACTTTTATGACATTAACATTTTGGGGAACAACACAGCTCATCTGATGCTAAGATTTTCATATAGGGGGTGATGAAGTAATGAGATCTAGGTTTTAGAAGAGTCATTCTAGAGACAACTTAAGGATGGACCCAAAGTCAAGAGACCATTGACAAGGTAAGGACATAGGAGGCCCTTGTTGCCAATAATCCTTTCTGAGCTGCAGAAGTACAGGTATGGTCTTGCCAGGATCTTTGAAAGCTTGGGCAGGTATGTGGATGGAGGAAGAGATAAAGAATCTAAATCTTGGGTGAAGTTGCTTTAAAATAAAAGGACACCCTGAAATGCAAGCCCAAGGGAGTGGGTAGAGAAGCAAGATCCAGATCTAAAGCAGCAGGCTTGCATTTTGGGTCATAGCATAAAGCAGATATGATAACCTGATGATCCTTCCACAAAATGGTACAAAATGCACAGCTGAGCTTACAATAAAGGGAAGTAAATCCCTAAGAATGTAAAACTAAGAGTCAAGAAATGGTAAAAACAGTGAGCATCAGCTGATATTCTGGTAAATTGGGTGTGAGCAGGGGGTGTCTCTGGTCTTCATACAACCTATGAAAACCCATTTGGGTAAGGACATAAGGCTACGAGTTTAGCAAAGCAGAGAGTTTAATGAGACCCAGGCATGAAGCCAGGATCAGTAGTGGCATCAACCTCCATTTAAAAAAATATCAACTATAGACTTTAAAGATGATAAGGAAGCTTGCATCTTGGCCTGGGCTCTGGGTAGAGGGAGGGAAAGCCTCAAGTGAGTTTCGGTTTAAATTTAGACTGAGTGTTCTAGGAATCTTTCACCCTGAAAATCAACATCAGAGGAAGCCAGTGACAAATCATGTTTGTCCAATAGAAGCAGATGAAAAACTGCCTTGGAAAAACACACCCTCAACCCAATCCACACAAGATTCTCACAGTAAAGCCTTGCTGAAGCGGAGTTCAATCAAAAACAGTGAAACACATGTGGGGAGAAGGAAAGCTACCATAAACAAGGGTCTGCAGAGACAAAAAACAGCATGAGGGATTCCCAGTGACTTTAGATGAGGCAGCTACTGACTTAAGACTGAGAGAAGCATTTAAACATGATTAAAGATATAAAAGAATTAATCTAAGACAAGAAAAGAACAAGAAAGTTGAGGAAAATTGGAAACAAGATATGAACAAGACAGAACTTTAAGAAATACAAAATACAGTTAATTAACTGTGTCATATAGAAAGTTTGTCACAGTAGAAAGGAGAATAAATTGGAAAAAGTTTCTCAGACATATAGCATTTGACATACAAACAATTATCTCTTTTTTTTTCTGGAATCAAACTCAAGATCTTGCTGTGCCGCTAAGCTGTATCTCTGCCCAACAGCTAACTCTTAAATAATATCATTTCTGGTCTTGTGTGGTGGTGCACACCTGTAATCCCAGCACTTGGGAAGCTGAGGCAGGAGGATTGCTTCAAGTTTGAAGCTAGTGTGGGCTACAAAGTAAGTTCAAGGCCAGCCTGAACTGCATAGTGAAATCCTGTCTCAAAAAGACAAAAGAATTCTAAAGTATATACTTCAAGGAAAAGAAAATTATCCAGAGGGAAAGATTTAAGTGTGTGAAGGACCAACGAGCAAAGTAGTTGTTAAATACATGTGCTATGTTTTGAATGCTTTTACTCTCTTCAAATCCCATGTAGTAACCCAATCCCCAGTGCAACAGTACGGGGAGATGTTTAGGGACTCTACCCTTATAGACTGATGAATTCCACATTAAGGAGGGTGCCTTAATTACCTTATTTGAGACACAATACCCAACACCCACAAATTAAAGGAGGAAAGGTTTATTTTGGCTCACAGCTTGTAGAAGTTCTAGTCCATAGTCTGGTGTCCCCAAGACCAGACAGCATGGCTGAGAGACATCCCAGAGGAGGAGCTGCTCAAATCCCTGCATCTGAGAAGCAGACATAGAATCAAAACGAGAGTTAGAGAGGGAACCAAACCCTTCCAGACCACGCCCGCAGTAACCGGCCTTTTCCGGAGACCTCGCCTCCTGACAGCAAGTCAGCTGTAACCTTCACAATCCAGTCACCCTTCCCGAGCCCCACCTGAGCTCACATGAGGCTTTAGGGCGACTTGTAGCTATAAACCATACAGAGGGCTTGTTGGGAAGGGGTTAGTTCTTTTCTGCTGTTGTTCCTCTCCTCTGGAAGATGCAGCCTTCAAGGCACCATCTTGGAATCAAGCCCAGCCAGGAGATGCCTTGATATTGGACTTTCCAGCCTCCAGGTGGGAGGAATAAATTTGTGTTTCTTATAAATCACCACATCTCAAGAATTCTGTTATGGCAACATAAAGCAGACTAAGACAATATGACTAAAGAAAAACATTCCTGAATAAATCTTTAAACTTCCAGGACTGATCTGGAGGTAAAAGAGGAAAAACTAAAATTTGGACAAAAATTGCATGGTACACACGGAGAATAGATAAGCAAAGTTAAAGGGATCTAAGGTTCTTCTGGTGTGTAGAAAATAGGTAGAGAAATTGCTTTAATTCAAGCATATCTGTCTTAAAAGTTAAGGATAAGCATTAAGAGAAAGCTGAAGGGGTTCTACTGTCCAAAACAGAGAGAGGAAAGGGAAAGATAAAAACAGGGCTGCTCCAAAGAAAGTCTAGAACAGTCTAAAAAACAAAAGCAAAGAAAAAAGTGGAGAGTAGAGACCCAAAGTAAGATCAGAGAAGTAACTGTAAATATATTATATTAGATATCCTAACACATGTAAATGGTCTATATGTTCCAGGTAAAAGAGGTTCTTGATCGCACTGAGAAACAGAAAATCAGCTTTAGGCTCCGCAAGAGGCATAGTAGAAGAGGTAAACTGAGGTAATTTGGGATTAAAGGAATGGAAAATGAAACTGGCAACTTCTAAACAGTAGAAACCTGATGCTTGTATATTGTATTTAAACAAAATGTTTCTTAAAGAAGCAATGACCATTGGCAAGTAAATAATAAAAGAAACAGTTCCAGTTAAATAATGAAAGGAACCACTCCAAGATGAACAAAAAGACTGAATTGAGGTGCTAATAGCATAGCTTTAAATGTAAAGCAAAAATGGAGTTTGTCTTGGGAGAAAGGAATGGAGGAAGAGTAACAATTTGAATTTGAGGTAAGTGCAGAACTGCTTCTGCATCTTTTGGGGATGTGCTGCAGGGCCCTCATGGAATCCTGAAATGGAGGGCTATACTCAACCCTATAATTGAATGCTTTTTCTATCTGAACTAAGTACTCATCATGTATTGTGGTCATAACTTGTGCAGTTACAGGTGTGACAGCAAAACTAGCACACATTTCTTTTTCTTCTTCATGATTTCTCAGAAGATTCATTCATTATGAAACTTAGCAAACTCAGCATACAATTTTTTTCTTTCCCTAATAAGTCAAGCATTCTCACTTTTTCACTTAAAGGAAGCACTTTATGGCTTTTATTTGACAATAAAATTGCCAGTATTAGGCCTCTTGCACCCCAGGGTCACAATAAAGTAAAATTAGTGTCACTTGAACACAAATTCTGTGATGCCATGACAGTCAGTCTAATCCCTGGGCAGCTACTTAGTGACTAATGTGTAGGTAGCATATACAAAGTGGATATGGTGGACGAAAGGATGATTCATAAATTGAGCCAATTGAAACAGGATGGTATGAGATTTCATTGTGCTAATCAGGCTAGCATTCAATTTTAAACATGAATTACTTGCTTAAATTAAGTTTCCCATTTAATATTTTCATATCATAGCTGACTGCAGATGACTGAAATTGTGAAAACTGAAAGCACAGATTGGGGTGAGGGTTGCAGGTGGGACTACTGTACTATCCATTAGGAAGCTGCCCACTAGGGATGTTGGGGGAATACACGTAAGTGGTCTGTATATCTAGAGAGAATTAGAGACAAAAACGTGAACGTAATAGTGTATTTATTCCAGCTCAATAGAGTCTGAGCTTTTTGTGGAGAATTGTGTGGTCAACTCTGTAAGCCCTCAATGCTTGCTTTAGTGCCTTATTCAAATGAGGGCTCAATGAAAGTTAAATTGAATATATTTCCGCACATACTGATATCTTTAAGGACATGCACACATTTAGTTCTAGAACTTAGTATTTACTGAATACTACAGGGTTCATAGATACATTTGAGATGTTTCCTGTCTCTAGAAATATTGTAACTTAGTGGAAAGACTCTTATAGAGCCCAATAACTTGAAAACATAGAGGGTAACAGTCACTTATTTATTAACAAGTTTTGACTGTTGCTCTGGGTGAAAAGATAAAGCTTTAGCAGAAATTTGAGATGTTGGAGAAGGCTGTATGTAGGTGAAATTTTAGTTGGTCCTTGAGAAATAGACACCTTTGGCTGAAAAAAAGAGAAAAGAAAGAATTCATCTTTGATATGAAGAATTGGCACAAATAAAGGCTTAGACACAGGAATGTATGTGCATATCTGTGTTAAGGTGATGACACTGATTTCCTGTAGCTGAAGTGCCAAGGGGTAGAGGAGTTTGGGTAGAACAGTTACCTGAAGCTACGAAGGATCTTGACCTAGTCAGAGCAATGGGATTATATTAGTTTGTAATAAGTAATCATGAGTTCTTAAATTGGTATGACATAACTTTTATAAAGTATTTCCAAGAATAGTTTAGAAGGAGTTTAGAAGGAGGCTTGAAAAAAGGAGGGGATAAAAGGCAAGATGACTTGTGAGGACATCTTTAGAGTTATTAAATCAGAGGATAGGTCCAAGATGAAGGCAAAACCATGGGAAATGGATACAATAGAGCAAATCTGAAAGATTGTTTTAATAAAAAATTTGCTATCAGCTTGGGAATAAATACACAAGTAGAAATAAAGATAAGCCTAGAATTATAGTGGTTTCCTGGACAAACAGGTCTTGTCAAGAAGTCAATAATTTACAAATTCATCAAAATTTAGGAGAAGCAAGAAGCATAGAAATTCTATTCATTGAGCCCTCTTTTCAGAGATGAGGAAATTAACACACAGAGGGCTTAAGTGACTAGGTCGTGGTCATCTGGTGCTTGACTTTGATAAAACAAACTCCAAGAGGAGTGACCCTGTGAGCAGCTGGGATTGCACTGTGCTGGAATATTGGCATCACATGGAGAGACCTATGAATCATCAGCAAGGCAGTGGGTGTTCGACCTATAGAAGTGGATGTTCTCGTTAAAGGAGACACTATATAAGTAAGAAGAGAAGCCAAATAAAGTTACAGGATGTACCCACAATTAGGGCTTGACACTGGGAGTGATGGCTCCCGAGGAAGTCAGAAAAAGATAAATCAGATGTAAGGCATGTGAGAAACAGCCAGAGCCAGGTCCTGTATTGAGTCTCCTGACGATGAGCTCTTCTGTCATTTATTTTGCCCCAAACTGAGTAACTTACCACATTTCTACATAAACATCTCTGTATACCAGTCTTGTTTTCTCTCTGCCAATATTTTGACATTCAATATTGATTTTTTATTACATTTCATAATAAACTAACATGAATATTTATTTGACTGAACCATCCACAGTAATTACCTATGTATTACTCTCCTTTCTCTTCTCTCTGCCTCCCTACACTAATGTAATCACTATTGTGCATTTTCATATACAGTTCCATCATTCTATGTGTGTATGCCTGCAAACTGGATTTTCAGTTACAATTTCACTTTACTGTCGTGTCATAACTTATATCTAGATGTCCTCCCAAAGCCTGATGTGCTCAAAGATACCCACAAGTGTTTTGGTCCACTGACAAGTTTGTAGTTAAATGAGTTGCTGGGAGGTGAAGCCTGCGGGAAGACAGAGGTCCCTTGGGTGTGTGGCCTGATTGGAACCCCAATCTCTCTCCCTCTTCCGATTGCTCGCTGCTTCCTGCCTGCCCTGCCAGGAGCTGTTTCTCCTCTGCAGCACCCTTCTGCCCTGCTGCTCTGCCTTGGAGCCAGCCTACTATGGCCTGAAACCTCTACACACTATGAGCTAAAATAAACCTCTCTTCTTTTAACTTGTGGATGTTGGGTATGTTGTCCCAGCAATGAGAAAATAACTAAGACAGGGGGGTTTATGCTGTAAATAATTTTTGGAACTTGCTTTTACACACATATCATCCTGTTAAGATTCATCCATATTGCTGTATGTAGTTGCAGTACATTTTTCCTGCTTTATGATATTCCATACATGACAAGGCCATACTTTATTTTCCTGTCCGTGGTCATTCAGGCAATTTCCAAATACTTCCAGCTATTTTGAACAGTGCTCCTGTGAACATACTTACACATACAAGCTCTTCTGTTTTGTATATATCTGCTTACATAGATTTAAAACCCTTTCTGTGAGGCAAAGAACATTAGAATTACACTAGGTAAATTTCTGATTGTGGAAAACTTAAGTCTGAAATAATCAACCCTCCTTCATTAGATGAATGTCATCCTTGGAGCCTCGTGGACTGTGTTCTCTGGATAAGGGCCATTTACCAAATGTTTTCATGGGTGGTAAAATTGTGAGCAATAATTGGTAACTGATTATTTCCACTGACCTAATTTTGTGTCAGTATTATTTTCAAGATACAATAGGAAAACAGAGGGCTAGAGGCAAGGAAGAGACATAACAGACAAACTGAAACATCGGAATTGCTCAGTAGCTGGTCCAGAAAATTCCTCTTCATCTCCGTGGAGGGTCCTCTTAACCTACCTAGTGGCCCTGCTCGCTGTGAGCCAGTGAACGATCTGAACAAAAAGAACCAAAGAAAAGGGCTCTGTCTGATTTGTTCACTCAGAACCACTTGATAGTCTGCCAAGAAAAGTCTCTCCCCCTCAAGAGGTTCTGAGCTTGAAAGTGTCTTTGTGAACTCATAAGAAAGGCTCCTTGCCTGCCCGGGAAACCTGTGTGTGCGCGAGTGAGCAAGGGCATGGATGTCAGAGGACAGTCCATGCCGGACCGGTGCAGATGCTGTATTTGCTCCTTGCTATCTTTCTTTAATCTTCTTGAAATGTTAAAACATCTTTTCACTGACATAAAAATTGTTGCTCTACCTTGTTGCTGAAACTTCCCACTCATTTTCACTTGTAACAAACATACCTAGAAACTATGCAAAAATATTAGCCAAACTACCTAATTTTCTGCTTTGACAAAAAAGTATAGCCTTTGTGACCAATGACAAACCTATCCACCCTTTCACACCCGCCTCGCAAGGTGGCGCGACGGAAGGAGAAGAGTGGTATCTTAGTGTTTGTGGGTGCTGGGCCGGGAACCAGACTGAAGGGCGGGAGGGTGAGCTGTAAGACGTGGGCCGTGCTGCTGGTGGCACAGCTCCTCTCAGGGACCCTGGGTTGGCGCCTGGGATCTTGAACTTCTAGTCATTGGCCATATCCTCACTCTTCTCTTCTTTTGGGGAAATAAGTAATTTTTAAAAGTTAAATAGCACACACATTTTACGTATTTAGGTAGAACATAGAGTGAACCCATTACCAACGATCTCAGGTACACACAAGAAACAACACACACACATATTGTTTCTGAATTGCAGTGTGTATTCTACAAGGACATAATTTAATCAACATAGAACAGCTACTGTGTCATCCTTGTTTGGACATTACTTCAGGGCGTACCAAAGAGTACAGCTCTTTCTCCATACTATATGAAATGAAAATGCATTTCCTGGTTTGTTTATGTCAAAAAGTATTGGATTTAAATTGTGTCCAGTTAAGGTCTATGCTACAAGTACATTCCTGTAGAATCAGTGTTATTTGGAAATTCTTTATGGAACCCCAATTTAGCGCATGTCTACTATTAATATTTAAAGTTTTTAGATTCAGTCTTATGAAATAATATTATCATTGCATGTTTACTCACCTTTAGTTTCTAGAAACATTAAAATTTTACTGTAAATAGGTAGAGTAGAAAAAGGCAAATTCTTCTTGTAGGAAGAGCATTAAATGAAGCATTCTGATTCTTGTTGAGAATTAGCACAGCAATTTTTCTGCAGATAAAAGAACCTCTTATCTTATGAAGAGCTGCATTAATTACAGCCTGAAATTCTGTTTCACATGTCCTCTTTCAGAGCCAAGGAGAGACAAATGTGTGGTGTTGGAAATCTGTACTCTCATTTTCTTTTTCTCCTTGGAAAATAGCTTTTCTGAAAGGTAAATAGTACACAAATGCCATGAGTTTAAGTGGAGCAGGGTGCCAAAGAGAAACTGATTGTTCCAACAACAACAGTAGCTATAACTTTAAAAAGCAAAAAGAAAATCTTAGTGTTATGAGTAACTGTGCTGATCATAATAAAAGAAGACAGAATTTAATGTCAATAACAATGCAAGTGTAGGAGGTAATTTTATTTCTTTTCAGACAAAACAGAAATAGAACATGGTGATACAAGCAAACGAAATAATCCTGGTAGTAAAGGCTATGGAGATTTCTTCAATCTACACTGAGACCAAAAGCTTTGGTTTTAGAGCTAACAAAGGCAGTTTTCACTTTTGAGAACCTGTAGTAAGAGTTAAATAACAGTTATTCTTTTTCCTACTATTTTTATTGGGTGATAGTTAATAGCAAGATAGACAAACATACACAAGGAAAGTGAAAATAATCTACTGAGCGAACATTTACAGACAGTAATAATATTATATATGTGAAATTACTAATACTTCCTGTTTTCTTTGTAAGAAGTCATCATGAATTTTGTTCTTTGTCCTATTTAGCACCAGCTCTTGCCCACACACTGTTCAGCCATTGCTTTTAGTCAAGTTTATACACATGTAAGCCTGCTATATAGTGGTGCTGCCTTTAGCTAAAAGTACGGGAAAGATATTTTCCTCATTTATTTATGCACATACAACAAGACAGTATATTGTTTGTAGTACAAGAAAAGGCACTTTTACTATAGATCACATTTTCTATGTCACATCTGGAGAAAGATTAGGTCAAATGGAGTATTTACAGAATTAAAAGTAGTAGCAGACAAGTCTAGCATTACTATTGAAAATTCAAAATATAATTCTATTACTATTTTTAAAATTAATAAATAAACATGTTGAGTCTGTTAAAATAACTGAAAACAATAATTATCGTCAAAGTAATGCCAGCTGTCCTCTGATGCACAGAATGGGTTCATATTTACAAATGATATTGTCTGGTGTCATAAAAAGAGCCCAACAAACTTGGATCTGAATTTCAGATCTTCCCCCTGACTGGCTGATGTCCTCAGCCAAGTACCCTCCAGTGTCTCAGTGCCCACAGCAGTGAAAATGAATCCTAGCTTGCAGGGCTATTGTAAGACTATAGCTAGCACATAAAGTGTTTAAGACAATGCCTGGCACACATGGGCTTTAAAGTTAGCTTTGCTTTCCTTGTTTTATTATTAATATCCTGCAAGCAATTTTTCTATCAAATAACTCATATGACAAATACAACAGCTACTGAGTAAAATAACAAAACCGCTTAAATTTGGAGGCTACTTTTGATCCCAAGTAAGTGAAGCCCTTTTCACCTCTCTTCTAGTGCGTTCAGTTCAGAGAAAGGAAGGATGCTGTGGAGAACATGGGAATGAGATGGACAGGCGTGTGTCAGGGGTCATGTCCGGCACTTGTGTGGCTGCTTCCGGTTTACCACCGAACCCGGCTAACTGTGGAACAAGACAGCACCCCGAGGACTCCAAACAAAGACAAACGGGGGCAAAACCTTCATGTTTAGGCCACCAGGGATGCCTCAAGTGATCCCGTGGATTATATTAAGTGCAAATCAACTCACATCTTCTGAAAGAATTAAAGAAACTTGGAAAATGAGCAGTTCACACAGAAGCCAGGAATTGAGGCAAAGATCTTTTATCCTCTGATGAAAGATTATTTTAAAAATTTTTGTCCAGAATTAGCCCAGTCCTTGCTTCCATTCGCAGCCTCTCCTAAGCAATGGATACAGAGCCAAGCTTAGTTCCTTCAGGTTTCTTATTGGTGGCAAATGATCAGAGGCCTTTCATCTCCTCCCTGGTGTTGCAATCCCTTCCCTGTGCTGGCCTCGTCCCCCATCTGCCTCGTGCCAACAGTTTGCCTCCTGTTTTCTTGCCAGCCCTTCTTCCCGGGTGGCTGCTTGCGGGGTGGACCAGGGCAGGCTACAGGCGAGCGGTCACACGGCCACGTCCCAAGGTGCCGGGGCCCCCACACTGAAGATTTCCATGACGCACCTGTTGCCGTCACATCGCTCCCATGTAAATAAATGGCCAAATCTTTTCCAAAAGTCATTTTGACAAAGGACAGCTTCAGTGCCCAACGTTGTTGACAAATGCGGTGTTATGTAGGAGAATGAGTAAAGCAACCCATTTGAACGACAGGAACAGATAAGGCCTAACTCTTTGTCTCCTTCCCCCTTTTACATTAATATTCTCATGGAGACAAAAGCGAAGAAGAAAAAGGAAACAAAGGCCGATCCTTCGCGCTGGCTGTCCCTGGGTTGATTAGGATGCTGATCTGTGTGGCAGGTTTGGAGTTCTCACCCAGCTTCTTGGCTGCTATTCAAAATTTTTAACAGTGCTCTTTGTAAATAGTGATGTACAAAGCCCATCTAAAAATAGTACATTTCCAGGGTCTGAATTGGGCGAGGGGAATGAGTGGCAATGGCTGAATTGTACAAGACAGATTACAAGCCAGTTACTCGATGGTATTTTATATGCAGGGTTATTCGCATGCTTCATCTGGTTTGGTTAAATAATGCAAACACATTTACCCATGTACATGATCGTTTTGTTTATTTGTGCTCCGGAGAGCTTGGGTGTGTTTATGACAGACAAATGTACATGTTCTACTCTCTGACAATCAAACAAAGCTCTCCCTAGTGAAGTTCTTTTTTTTTTTTTTTTTTTTTTTTTTGGCAGTACTGGGGATTGAACTCAGGACCCTGCTCCTCCTAGGCAGGTGCTTATTCCACTGAGCTATATCCCCAGCCCTCTCCCTAGTGAAGTAAATACCTGAGTTAAATAGTGGAGCTGACACTCCCGAGAATCGCTGATGTGACGCCATGGTGGTTGTTAATGACAGGTTTCCTGCTGTGCTTGCTGCCCTAAAGGTTTTTTTGCTGAAGGTGAGACTCAACAGGAGGCTCTGACAACTGGTAGGACTGCTAGGTCTGCCTGAAATCTCTCCGTAAGCCATGTGTGGGAAAGCTTTCCCCTCGCTAGGACTTCTCACAAGAGCAACTGGGCCTGCCCTTCCTTGTCCAAGTTCCTGAGGCTGGGCTGTGCAGCACAGGGAGGCAGAGGCGCTGTCTTTAGACTGGACAGGCAGTGTCCATGCAGGCTTCGGAAGCCACCTCTCAGAGTGGATTCAGACTCAGCACGGCGTCCACGGGCCTTGACATCGCCATATCACTTCTTGAAAAGAAGACCAGGGGAAAGTGCAATGTGGTGTTTTGGAAGCCAACGCCACCCCTACTAACGTATTCACTCTATTGTGGTGGTTCTTTCTACATATCTGGAGGACACGGATTTTTGTCATACTAAAACACAGTGATCGTCTACATCAATAATGATCTTTCTGGCAGTTTGGAGACTCTTCTTTCATGCCAGATGGGAACCCTTGGGCGAAGCGCTCAGTCACTCAGGGAGGTGGACTTCCTTCTAGAAGGTGGGAGCAGAGAACAGGGGCAGCTCTGGAGTTGGGCCAGGAAGTGCGATAGGATTTAAAAAGAAAAACACCCAGCCTGTCGCTCTGGCAAACATTTCTCTTACCCAGATTTCATGGCTTTAAATTGACACATGTTGGTGAATTGGGTCTGACAATCTAGAGATTGTACCTACATCCACTTCTTATGCTGTATTTCTTTGAGCGAGTCATGTAGCCTTTGACCCCACAGTGTCCTCATCTGTAAAATGGAGACTAACACCTACCTCTCTAAGCGAATTCTTGTGAGGATTCAAGTAGGTAATGTAGGTAAGGCCCTTGTCACATGGCAATAAATGGTGATGCTGTCATCACCACAACGGGAAGCTGTTCGGCCACATTCTTGGGCACAGCCTCTCTTACCTGCTTCATGACATCCTAGTCTCTCTTAAGAATAGGTATCATCTCCCACGGTGAGCACTACACCAGTGTCTGGTTCCTTTTAAGAATCACCACTACCATCGCTACTGTCATCCTGGCTGTTGAAGAATGAACACTGCAGAAAGCATCACATCAGAACTTTCATGACTTGTAATTTTCTTCTTTCTCACCAGCTGTGGCATAATGAGGGTTAATTTCCCTTGGGAGCTGACTTGAAAGATAACATAGACCATTATTTTGGTCATTTTGGAATGTCTTCAATCTGGCTTTTATTTCATAAGCTAAAGGAATTAATGATTTGTCTTCAATAAGGCAGATTTTTGCTTATATGCCTGAAGAGTTAGGGGAACCACGTAAATTTCATCTCTTGTTTGAGAATAGGTTTTCAAATGAAAGAGAGAATAAAACAATCAGACACGAGTGAAGTGGGCTGTACATGAGCTTCACGTAGTTTGGGTATGTGGGTAGCCGCATGGCTTCCTACAAGTCGTGGTCACAGCACAGACACACAAAATCTACCATGGTTTTCTGTTTGCATTTTTGTGGCACTAGGGATTGAACCCAGAAATCTTGAACCACAGGATGTGCCGAACTACATCTCCAGCCCTATTGATTTGGCTTTTTAAAAAACCTACCATATTTCCTGGACCAACTCCTTCAAGAGCTGCCGTTTGTTCTCAGCTTCCATCTTCTAGGAGGACACCAACCAGAGTGACTGTGAGCTTCACTGTATTTATCTTTGGGGCCAGCTAAGTTGCCCAGGCTTCTCTTGAACTTGTGATTCCTCCTGCCTCAGCCTCAACTACCTGAGATTACATACTAAAATATCTGGGATCCAACATACTCAGCATCTACCATGTTTAGGAAAGCTAAGGAAAGCATAAGAAGTAGCTCTATAAATGGAAAAACCAAACTATACAAAACAAAATGTAGGTGGTAAGCTCTGCTAGCAACTATGCTCAAGATTCCCTTTCAGTACATGTGCTATGGCATTCTAAACTTACTCTGCAAAGAAGAATCACTGTTGCTATTACTTTTTATAGTGAGTACCATCCAAGGTGAACTGAGTTCCTATAAACAAAATCTGCCCCCTCAAATGTAGGAAAATTTAGAATTGATCCATTTATGAAATTTTCATATCACTCTACTTAAAAATCATATTGAAAAGGCAAAATATTTTGAAAATTGCACAAATTTCATTTTTAACCAGCCAAACTGAATGAATTCCTTCCCTTTCTCTTTAGAAGGGCACAGTCTTGCCTCTAAGAAGCTTCTGTTTTGAAAGGGTTCAACTTTACAAACCAGCAAAAGAAGAACACTTTCTCTTCCAGTTCACTTAAGATTTGCTTGCTTTGCTGTTTTATTTAAGCCTATCTACTAATGAGCCAATGATCTAGGCATCAAGAGGGATTAAACACTGTCCTTGTTCTCCTGGATCGAAGTGGAGGAAGAAATTACTTTCATCCAAAACCACTGAAGCTGGTACCACAAATGCCCAAGGAAATGTTTTCATCCAGTAAAACAGTGGCTGAGAAAATTCCTGTTGGGATGGGATGAAGACAGCGCAGATGTTAACTTAGGTAGGTGAAAGCTGCGTTATGGGTTGTACTGTTTCTCCCCAACATTTACATTCTGAGTCATAATCTCAGAATGTGGTTTGCAAACAGAATCTTAAAAGAGGTAACTAAGTTAAAATGAGGTCATTAGAATAAGTCCTAATGCCCAACATGATTAATATCCTTGTAAGAACAGGAGATTGGACACATCCATGCACAGAGAAGATTAAGTGATGGCAGATGTAGAAGACAGCCATAAGCAGGCCAAGGTAACAGACCTCTGAAGAAACTAACTTGCCCTCAGTGTTTACTTCCGGCTTCCAATTTGTGAGAAAATGAATTCCTATCTTAAAACCACACAGTCTGTGACACTTTGTTATGGCAGCCTATGGGGACTAAGATGGCAGCCCTGACAGAAGGGTGAGATGTATCTAGGTAGAGAAAAAGGTCTAAAGAACGCTACCTTTCTCTTCTCCTGTTATTAAATACATAATGCTTATTTGTTTTTTGTTTTCCTTTTTTATGCCTGTGGTCCTACTATTAGGTGTAGAGGATTAGGAGGTGGTAGGGAGAAGGGAATTGAGAAGGAAATTCGGGAAAGAAGAAATGAAAAACAGAAGAGAGATTATTTGATACCATATCAGTGTTTTACTACAAATCATCAGGTATAGAAGAAGCATCAAAAAGCAGTAACTATGAAGATAGGGAGCAGTTTCAAGAGGGCTAGTATTAAGCAGAAAGAACTATAGATGAATGGGATTATTGAAAATCTCAAATTTATCTCTTCTCAAGAAGGAAGACTTTATTGCCCATTTGTGGCCTCTTGATAAGTTCAACTTTTATCTTCTGGAGATAGATTTGAATATTATCATTATAGTTATGACTTACTGGATATTTATAACACCCCAGGGTTGCTTTCCTGCCACATTATTTTTTTACTGTTGAAATACTGTTTTTTCCACAGTGGCTACAAGTGGTATAAATGTAACATGAAAGCATTTATATCCATAATAAAGACATGCTGAACTATTTAGTCAGATAGGACATGTCACTCCAGCGACTGTCATCACCCTCTAAATACTGCCACTGCCTCGGTGGTCATCAGTGGGCTGCAAAGCACAGTAGGGAGAAATAGCAATATATGAAGACAAACCTTACCTGAAGTGTGGGCTTCCCAACTAGTAAAACCCTGAAACTAGTATAAAATGTTTTATCACCCAGGCATAATTTGTTTTTAATGGTGATATAAAGAAACCTGTGGTTAAGTGACCACATTTCCATGACTGTTTTTAGAGGAAAAAAAAAAAAAAACACGTTTGATCTAACCCCCCCAGAAGCACTTTCAAATCTCAGTAGTGAATTTAGAGAAATATGGTTTTTTTTTCATTACAATTTTGCAAGTTGTGTTGATCTGCACTATGAGAAAAATATTTGGTGTGGCAGACATTTCTTCTTTTAGAACTTTGCTTTCTTGCTCTCCCAGCTCTGAAGGATCTGGTACCCTCAAGGGTCCCTGTCATGGTTTAGGTCAAGAATGACTCTCTCCAAACTCTCATGCACTCAGAGCGAGGGCTTTTGCCAGGTGCCTGGATCTCGTATGTGCTGAAGCTGACTTGCTACTAGGAGCGGGGGCTGAGTTAGAAGCGGTCACTGAAAGTGTGGCCCTTGAGGGTCTGTCTCCCTGTCCATTCAGCTCCTCCCTGCTTCGTGACCACCACGATGTGGGTGGTTTTCCCCAGCCAGACTTTTCCACCATGCTGTTTCTACATTTGAGCTGGTGCACCATAAACTGGAACTTCTGAAACTGTAAGCCAAAATCTATTTCACCTCCTTTAAATTGTAGGTGTCAGGCAATGGGACAGTGACTAGGACAGCCCCACTCAAGTCAAGGTCTGTGGGTTTTGCATGTTGGGTTCTGCCTTGTCTGCTCACGACCTCTAGGGAGCTTCACAGGCTCTGCTTGAACCACACGCTGGCCTGGTGGGCTCCCCGGGGGTGACCCATTGGTGTAGACTCATGCTTTTCACTCAGCCCCAGACGCTTTCACTGACTTCAGCTTCTGCTCTGTCCTCACCTGGTACCTCTTGGATCAGCTTCCTAAAATCCATGGATGGTTTTCTCAACTCTAGGCACAGATGCTGAATCCCAGCCTGGGTTTATTCCCTGATTTCCCAGGAGAGTAAGTTTGACATTTAATACATCTTGTCTCTTTGTATCTCTGTCAACGAGCGCAGTTTTTGGCTAAGCAAACATTTATTGCACAAAAAAGAAAGCAGAAAGAAGAAAGGAAGGGAGAGTAAAGCAGAGATGGAAGGAAGGAGGGAGGAAGAATTGGCTTTATGTTCTACAAGCAAGGCTAACAGTGTACTGCACATTTCAGAAAGCTGAAGAAATGATTTTGAGAATTTTTACCTTAAGAAATGATAAAATTTTGAGGAAATAGACATATTTAGCTTGATTTAAACATTACACAAGGTATACATGCATAAAAAACATGACATCAACACGCATCATTTTTGTTTTTATACAAAAACAAAGAGATTTAACTTACTTAAAAATTTAATTTACTTACAATTGATAAATTAAAAAATGGAGGGGCATTTCTGTAACCTTATTAATCCCCTCCCCCATCTACTTGAGCTGGGGTAGGTTGGCTTCTGTGGCCTGGAATGAAAGGAATTCCAACTAACAAAGTGATGCGCATGCTTTACTTTAATGGGATTTTCACAACATGTCTGTGAGATGTTTTTTTATCTCTGTTTCACAGATGAGAGAACTGGCATTAAGTTGCCAGTGCCTGGTGTCTCGTAAATGTCAGGGAATGGTGTCTGAACTTGGGCATTTTGGCCTGAAAGCCTGGGCCTTTCCCACTGAGTCTACATCTCTTTGGAGGCACTTTGACAGCTGAGTGGATCTCCATCCCGGCCTCAAAGACACAACGCTATGGGAACCTACAGGTGACAAAGACTCGATGCAATAATTTCCCTTGGCTACTGATTCCCTTCCCAGGAGGACACCAGTTCCTAATATGCCTGTTCCTTCTCTTTGGGAACACAGACTGTATCTTCTTCCTATGGCTGGAAGACTTCCTAAAAGGAACAAAAGCTTGTACATCCTTTGAATGTGTTTCCTGACCTCTGTCAGACAGCAGGGTCCCAGCGTCACCCAGGCCAGTCACCCGGCAAAATGTCCCCCTGCTTGTATAACACTTAGAACATGACTGCCACTGGAGAATTTGACCAAGATGAGTCAGCCTGTTCTGTCCTGGGATACATAAAATGGCGTCTTTTATCCTCCTATTGAGAGTAGCCACTCAGCTCTGGTCTCTCTCTCTCATTTAGCAAGCATCTGAAATCTGTCCTTCGCATCTTGTGGAGAAGTGAAGCTCCTGCTTCTGTGGGGTCTGTGTCTTGTTCTTGACCAGAAGTGCTTCCCAGTTCCTCTTCTTGCTCAGGGACTTTGAGCCCTCGATATCCACGTGGTAAAGATCTCGGTGTACTTCCCAGGCCCCTCTAGTGACATCAGTGACCACGAGGAGACTCTTTCTGTGCTCAGAGTGAAAACAGGAGTCGTGCTCTTCCTTACACCAATCCCGAGCCGAGGTACCGAGGACTGAGCTCTTCATGTTGGAATCCTTGCTCTCTTGAGTCAGACCAGCATAGCTCCATGCATGAAGTTTTCCCTCTCCTGTGTGACGGTTTAGATGAGCCTTTGAAGGGTCCAGAGGGAGAATAATAATTACATTTTGGAGATCTCCCTCCAATTCCATCTCCATCCTCTGTTCTCTCCCCCACCTGAGGAGCCTTTGTGGCAAAGGGGCAGCGGGTTTAAGGGTCTGGAAGAGTGGCCTGCGCAGTGCTGATACAAAGGGTCTCTTTAAGCATTTGCAGGGAAAGGGGCAGGAGACTCAGCTTAACTTTGGGTTAATCTCGCTTCAATTGCAGGCACAGAATGGCTTCTGAATAACTGTTTTAGGAGGAGAGTTACAAGAATAGATTATGACACTAGAATAAAAAGGAACCTATGGTACATTATGATTCCTAATGAGAGGGGAAGAGAAGGGGAAGCTGTTCTTCCCAGAAGAAAAACAGCTAATAAAGTACAAGGGTTTAAAAATCATACCATTTCTACTATTTGGCAATATCCAATGTCATTTTTGGTTCAGGCAAAGATCAGCAGTGTCTTAGTTACTTTTCTCTGGGATAAAGTATCCAGCACCCAAAGTTAAAGGGGGAAAGATTTTTTAGCTCACAGTTTGTAGAGGTTTCAATCCGTAATCAGCTGGCTCCAAGGCGGGGTGGCTTCACAGAGGAGAGCAACTCATGGCGGGCAGAAGACAGCACCAGCAACAAGCAAGAGAGAGCCAAGTCCCTTTCTGTTCCTTATACTGTGTCCAGTCTACTGGGGTTAGGGTGGTGCCAGTCCAGTCAGTGGGCTGATCCAGCAATCACTCACCCTTAATCCCAGCATTGCAGTACAAATCAATCACACACTCTAGATTCAGCAACCTCTGAGAAAACCCTCTGAATGCATCAGGCTTTGAGGCAACATTGAGACACAAACTGTAACCATCAGTAAACACTAAAGCTACTGGGTAACAGCTGAGACCAGAGCTCAGTAGTGTATCATTTACCTAGCATGTGTGAAGACCTGGGTTCAGGTCTTCAGACCTGGGTTCAGGTCTTCAGACCTGGGTTCAGACCTGGTTCCAGAACACTCAAAAAAAATTTCCAAGTCATTGAGTGGGGAGATTATTAGGAATAAATCATTCATCAGTCTCAAAATTTCAACTACTACAGGTATGTTGGCAACCACCTATAATCCCAGCACTCAGGAGGCTGAGGCAGGAAGAGCACGAGTTCCAGAGTTAACAGGTTTGCATAGAGCATTCAAGGCCAACCTGGGCTCAAAAATAAGACCCCATCACAAAACAAAAACAAACAAAAGCCATCCAGTGGGCCAGGGCAATAACTCAGGGGTAGAGTGCCTACCTAGTATATACAAGGCCCTAGCTTCAGTCTCCAGCACTGCTCCATCAAAGGCTCTCAGGTAACTTGTTATCAAAGAGAAAAAATAGCTTTGTAACAAAGAAATGTGGTGAACAATATCTTAAGCTATTTCTACAAATACCACCAAAAAAGAGACAAAGTGACATTATATGCCTCCCAATATGATGCAGTGTGAGGTACACATCACCTATCCATCTTTCCAAAAGCAATGCAACAATATATTTATGAGGAATAATCATCCAAATTAAAAATTTCAGACATTCTGCAAAAAAAAAAATGATCTGGACTTTTCAAAAGAAATAAATGCCATGAAAAACAATTTTTTAAATGAAGAGATATAACTAAATCTAATATGTACACCTTAAATAGATCTTAGATTTTTAAATAAAAATTCATTGAGAGATGATAGATATATTAATGTACTTCCTTATAGTAACCATTTTACTATTATACATATCTTAAAATACTATGTTGTAAATCTCACATACAAGGAAATTTATTTTGAAAAGAAT